>JXCR01068611.1:225161-254625 GCA_002079205.1 Phalaenopsis hybrid cultivar
ATTCCCCTGAAAACCATAGATTCGAGTGTTCAACCGGAGAAATTTCATTAGTGCTGAGGCGCAGCGAATCTCAACAAAGTACTGACAAAGAAGAGATTAATCAAAGAAAGAGGATTCGTGAATCGAGGATTGAATAAGCCTTCGACAAAAATTGAAGAGATGATTATGCGACGAAGATGGGAAGTGTTGTGCTACACTACAACCGCCATAGTTGTTCCTGTGGTGAAGGAGTTTTACGCTAATTTGCATGGAATCAACTAGAAAGTCATCTATGTGCGAGGTAGATGGACAACGTTTACTCCTACATGGATTAATGAATTATATATGATCGAGAATGTTCATGTCTACCATTATTCCAACTTTGTCCCAACAAGAAACCTGATGAATGAGATCTACCAATATTTAATGGACGAAACTGAAGACTGGGAAATGAGAGAAAATGGGTATGTTAGTTTTTCTGCAACACTTCTAAACCCCATTTCTAAACACTGACACTTCTTCATTTCTGCATAACTTTTACCGACAATGAGGATCAGTTAAGTTACTAAGGACAATACTATTCTGAATTACTGCATCCAAATGGGACTGCCGATCGATATTGTATCTATAATTGTGAAGTCTGTTTTAAGTCTGATCGTTCATGGATCAACTTATGGGCTTGGACATCCTTCAACNCGTGGAAATGATTTTGTTACTTTTTCATTGAGAGAGAGAGGGAAGGAACTAACACGTCTAATGCCACTTGAAGGCAATGAAACAAATCAAGAGGGGGTGAATAAGGTTATTTTAATATATTGATTTTGGAAATATTCTAAAGGAAATCTTGTGATGAGTAAAATTAACTAATAAAATTCGATCACAATACAATCTAATCTATTTTCATAAAGTAGTAAAATGGAATGCAAAAATTAAAAGTAGACAATACAAACCAATCTATAGTTGTTTGGCCACCCCAGAAGACCTACATCTACTCTTTAATTCATGTTAAGATTTTTCACTATATCTTCTTTGCAATTATAGGTGGTGAAATCTCTCAACAAACTCTCTTTGATGAGTAATGGCGACACCAAATGCTTCTACTCTAATTCATTCTTTCCCTCTTTCTTCTTATTTTGGCGAATTTACAAAAGTAGAGTTTTCCTAACCTGTCCATTTCATTTAAGCTATAAAGGCACCCCAATTTTCAAGTGACTGTGCATGCGTTCTTCATGCTTTTGGCTTCTCCAATTGTATTAGAATAGTCTCTTCTCATCTAATTTAGGATATCTTTATGAACTTTCATACTTAATAAGGATACCATACCTGCTTCTAATGTACTTGTTATCAAGGAGGTCCTCTGGCTTTGTTTGTTGAATTTCTTTTGGTTTATTAACTCCCATCGTCATTGTTCATATCTTTATACTGTATTTGCATCTGTTAGTTTTAAATCTCATTTGGCTTATCAACAACAACAAGCTTTTATCCCACTAAATTGGATCGGCTATATGAATCCTTTTTCTTCATTGTGTCTTATTGAGTATCATATTTTCATTTAATTCTCATTTGACTTATTTGAATAATAAAAAGTTGTAGCTTAAAAAAGTGTTTTAAATTAATTTCCTAAATGCTGCTAATATATGCGAGGAGAATGATATCGAGTTAATAATGATGTTCGTATATTTAATGAATAGATCAGTGATTTTGATGACATTATTGAATTAATTATGATGCTGTGAGTATATTTATTGAAGAGATTAGTGATTTTGATGATACTTGATTAAGAATTCTTTTAATGTTGAATGTTGCATCATTGCTACATTTAAGCCTGAGTTTGATTGGAAGACGATTTCTAGTTCAAAACCACGTTTAATTCTGAGAAAAAAAATGTAACCTCATTATAAATGAGGTGTTATGTGAAAGTTGTAGTTAATTTGTTATGAGCTTAAAACTTGAATCACTTCCACAACCATATATGAATCCTTTTTCTTCATTGTGTCTTATTGAGTACATATTTTCATTTAATTCTCATTTGATTTTTATTTTTGTGCCAAAAGATTTTTTGTTTATATTTATCATATTAACATCCACATCATATTAACTGTTATTTGTGCTATTTAACGGATTCAACTGTTATGCTTGTTTCTATTTTTTGATTTCTCATGTGATCTACTTTTTGCTGTTTTCTGTTATTTAATTATTCATTTGGAATCGCTATTTTCAAGGGTCACATAATTGATCTTTTTTTCATTGATTATTGGGTTATCTAAGTTTATACTACCGATTTTTCAAGGGTATACACCAAGCATTCTTTTAGAAATTTTGTGGACATTTTCCTTTTGCTTATATTCAGAATCTAGTTGGTTGTTGATTATGACAAGATTTCAACATAATCTTGTTTGAGTAATTTTCTAGACAATTAAATGTTTGTAATTACCAAACTTGAGATGTGTATTTTTATTTAAATTTTAGTCGGATACTAATTTCTACTTTTTCCAATCGCGTATAATTGAATATTGATTCCTTAAAGTAATGGCGCAAGGGAAATCTTCTATTTTTGAGGGAAGTATTCTCCTTATTTTGGTATTGACCGAATTTTTTGTATTTGATGATATTTGTTATTGTTCTTCTTCATCTTTATAATTCAATAGTATGATTAGTTTTTTTTGTATTAATAACTAAATTTCTGGTTGCAATATGAGTCCTAATCAAGCTGCAAGATTTTCTTATAATTTCATTTGCTTCACATTTAATTTATACGCTCATTAATTATTATTTGATTGATTCTTTTGTATTTTATAGTTTGCATCAGACAAAGACTAGTGCCCATCTTACTTGGTCCTTGAAATCATGATTTCTTCATTTAATTCGCATGACTTTCTATTGTATTATTTAGTTGAATTAGAAACCTTAGATTCTATACATTTTTCTTCAACTCAGTTTCAGAACTTGAGCTCTTTTAAGTATATCAATTAGAGGCGGGACTAAATTATTTTTGGGTTGATTAAAAGATCATCACTTGATGAAACTTTGACTGCAAAATTATTTTTCCAAATTGCTAAATAATTAAAATTAAATAAGTGAGAATGTTGTGAAAGTGTCAATTGATATCAATTTGTTCTTCATCATTATTCCATAGAGCCCAACAATCTGTTAGACTGACGCCTAAGTGCAGTTTAGTCTTTTATTAGTTATTATTATTTGGTATAAATTGGGCTTATTATGCTTAGGGTCAAGCATGCTATGAGATTGTTATCTTGAATCTTTGGATTAGGGGTTGGGAGAGATCACCTATTTCTCGAATTGTAGGTGTTAGCCTATTGAAATAAAATATTTGGTTCTAATTTTTGTGGAAAACTCATTTAGTTCCTATCAAATTGGTATCAGAGTCTTTGAACTCTGGAAGTAATCGTGACGACGTGCAGTGGTCTAAGTCGCACCTTCATGAAGAACCCACACGATATAGTTGCCGCTTGATTTCACATAGCGTAGCAAACGATGGGTCGTGATGTATAGACGACGAGATAGCTCAATTTAACCTAGCAGGGGGATCATGGTGTACAATGATCGAATCGTTCTATAAAGTCGCGATTCGAGCTAGCAGGGAAGCCAATGAGTATGCAGAGTCCTATCGTTATGATCAAAAATCTTTTTGAGAGTAATGATAGCTAACAAGATAAATGATTTTGGAGAAAAAATTAGATGAAGAGGTGAGCCAAATTAGACCGGCAGTTTAGGAGTGTTTCTCGTCTATGATGAGGAGATTCACGAACTTGGAAGAAATGATGAAGAAAATAGCGGAATTTCACAAAAACCCATCGTTTCCTACAACGGAATTGAGCTACACTGTTAGGAGCGGACTCGAGCGACAACACTTTGAAGGAATAATGTACATTCATACAAGCTGGAACAAACGTCAACAAGCGGAATGGGAAAATGTGCGATTTAGGGCTAGGGAAGATCAATTCGAAGGAATTCAATCCGTAGTTGGGAACCACGTTGGGTGGGAAACCCCGCGCTGGTGTCTTTTGCTGCTGCAACTTTTTGAGCAGAAGACGATTCATAAACCTTTGGGGATGGGCGAACCGAGTATGGTTATGGAAGAAGGGAAATCCATTTGAGTCTCGAAAGGGAACCCAACCCCCACTTTATGAGTGAAATGAATTTTGGGAGGACACTCATGCATAAGGAAGCCTATGACAACGATCTTTGAAGAGAAGATACCTGTAGTTGAGTTTATTGTGTGGAGAGTTACTTTGTTGTTAACAGGTTGATGGAGGAAGAAAAATTGATCGTGATGGCCCTATGTTTGAAAGGGAAGGCTCTAGCCTGATTTTAATGGAGAAAATAACGTAAATCAATCAGAACATGAGAATAATTTAAGGATTGATTGTTGGAGCATATCAGATCAATATGGGAAGGGAATCTACACAAACAGTTTTTTGCATTGATCCGGGAAGGAGTTTTGGAGTCATGAGAGAAATTTGTCTGTTGAGAAATTTGAGATATTATCGAACCGTTTGAGAGGAACATTAGAAGAAGTGTTAGAATAAAACTTCATGAAATGGTTGAAGCTAAAGATTCAAACAGTCTGTTGAAACTGCGAGGATTGGGAAAAATTATGGAATTAACGCAAGTGGTTGAATACAAAAATGTAATGGAACTTGCTAATAAGAGCAACATAGGTGGAGCATCATACTGAACTGCTATAACCGCGACAATACCAAAAGCTTGAACAATCGAAGTCCAGAGGGAGGCTCCACGAGATAGGAATAATGAGTCATGATTGGGGGTGACGCTCAAATGACTTACAAAGAAAGAGATTCAGGAGAAATGAGCGAATGAGTTTTGTTTTCAGTGTAAAGAGAAGTTTGCCCCAAGATACCGTTATAAGGATTAGAAATTACAAGTTCTCACAGTGTGTGAAGAGAATGTAGAGAATGAAAAAATAGAGAAGGTTGTGGTGGTGGAAAAAGGAATACTCTCACTTAGATGTGGCGGAAGTCACATTAAAGTCGGCCGTGGGATTAAAATCAGATCACATTATGAAACTTCGGGAACAGAGCAGAGAGCGGGACATAGTGTGTTGGTAGGTAGTGGGGATGCCCACAACTTTAGGTCTACTCAGGTAGTGAAACAATTGGGGCTTGAGAAGAGTTGGCACGGGAAGTTTTGGAGTCATGATGGGAACGAGATAGGTTGAGAAGAGCAGATGAGTTTGCAAATGACTGATTTTGACATTGCAGAGTATTCAGGTGATGGATGATTTTCTTCTCTTGGATTTAGGGAGCACTGACGTAATATTGAGTATGAAATGGTTGTTGCAATTCTTAGGGGAGACTAAGATGAATTGAAAACTCTTGATCATGTAGTTTCATGAGGGAGATAAGACGGTGGTGTTTCTTGGTAACCTTAGTTTGCGTAAGATCTTAATGTCAGCAAATACATGGAAGTATTGGCTATGTTGGAGTGGCCACTACCTAGGATCTTGAAGGGGTTGAGAAGATTTCTGGGACTTACGAGATATTGCTGGAAGTTCGTGAAGGTTTGTAATTTGATTGTGTGGTCGTTGATGGAAAAACTAAAGAAGGATAACTTCTAGTGTGGGAAAGCGGCCACCCAGACTTTAAGAAGTTAAATAAGGCCATAACGAGTGTAACAGTGCCGACATTATCAGACTTTAGCCAACCTTTCATTTCAGAGAAGAATGCTTCAGACGATGGATTAGGTCCAATCCTCAGCTTCAACTACTCATTACTTATTTTAGTCAATTTCTGACTACGAGAGCAAGTCACAAGTCAGTTTATGAGTGGGAGCCACACATCTCGATCCATCAAAAGTTTTTTTTCTTCCACATTGAGGACAAGTTGTCTTTGTGGGAAGGGGGTGATGTTAGACTGTCACCTATGGGCAATTTAGTCTTTCATTAGTTATTATTGCTTAGTATAAATAGGACTTATTTCGCATAGGGTTAGGTATGCTATGCGATTTTTGTCTTGAGTCTTAGTATTAGGGTTTTGGAGAGATTGCCTACTTATCGAATTGTAGGTGTTAGAGCTTGGGAAATAGCTCTTACCTTTTGAATCGTATGTGTTCTATTTGTTATTTCATGGACTATTACAATTATTTTGCGATTATTATTCCCTAATTTTGTATGTTTCATATTCCAAGCTCTTCTAGGATTGTATAAATATTATGTTAAGTGTTATGAAACACTTAACAAACCCTCCAATTATTGTCAAATATCATCTAAGTAGTGAGTTAAAAGTTTGAAAACCAATCAATTTCATGCGCATGAATCAGAAGAAGTTCACAGTAATGATAATGCTGAATTAATTCACTTGACTGTATGGTTGGGAGTCAAGAAAGTCATCATTGGAGGAACAAGTAAAACATACATTATGGGGTATTTGATACTGAAGTTCATGAAGATTATTTTGATTTATATGATACTTTAATTAAAAAGATTAAAATATAATTGTTTACTGATGGAAAAATAAATAAAAAAGTTTTTTTTGTTGGTTTAGTGGTTGCATATATATATATATATATATATAGAGAGAGAGAGAGAGAAATGAGATTTGCAAAATTGAAATTCTTCAAGTGAGCTAAAACGTATTGATCCTGTGAAGAAATAAAGGGAGTGATCGGGTAAAGAACTTACAACTACACAAGTTGAAACGAATAGGTTGTTAAAAAAAAATATTTTTTTTAACATTTTGAACAATCGCTTTATCAATTTAATTCTTCAGAATAAGGGACAAAACTTATGACTTAAAGTATACAAACAAATTTGAAGAATTTTTGTTGCGTTGTGAGATCATTGAGGATCCTAAAACTACTTGGCTTAAACATTGTTTGAGATCTAATATTAAGAGAGAGAGAACACATCACGCTCCATCACTTTGCATACATTTGCAACTTTTGTTAGACTTTGAACAAATTCTAAAATATTTTGTTTAAAAGAGTTACTACATATGCTGGAAGTACATTTTATTTATAAAAAAATAAATGCAGTTTGCTGCAAACCACTACATCTATTGGTAGTGAAATCAATGTATATAAAAGCACAAAGAAAGCTTGTTACTACTGCATGTTGATCTACAATTTTTATCAAAAACATGTTTTAAATTTCATGAAATTAATAGCCCTTATGTTAATGAATATCTTAGTAGGAATTTGCATATTAAGGGGAATGATATTGAAATTAACGACGATCATGATGTGCATAAATTTAATAAATGGACTGGTGATTTCAAAGATGCTTTGATTAAGCATTCTTTGAATGTTAAGCCTTGCTTCATTTGCTAAACTCGAAGTTGAATCTGATTAAAAATAACTTAGACCTTTTAAAATTATTTTAAGCATGAGAAAATTCATTATAAATTGATACTGTTCTTGGGTTCCTAGAAGTTGTTTAGGAAGTGGGTTATATGGGGAGGTAGTTGTGGAATGGTTCGAGAAAGATGATAGGGGCAGTCGATGATATTTGGAAGAAGGATAAGCGATAAATTTTGCTGTTGGACAGCATATTTGGGTTGTTTGGTGGTTGTCCCTGCTTAAAACAACAAGGCGGATGACAACTAGCATTGTGCTGGGAGTGAGACGGTTCACTACCTGTTTTTGAGCACGTTACAAATACATCATTTGCAAAAGGAAGATGATACATTAGTGAACCAGAAAATCAGAGACTATGAACTCCGTAATACTCAATACAAAACAAAAGTCTTCAAAAAATAAATTCAACATATAAATAGTCTCTCCTGTAGAGATAAATGTAATAAGAAATAACAAAATAGGAAAAAAGCCCAAAAAGGAAAATAATCAAGCTAAAATTGGGAATGAGATGTATTATGTGCTAAAATCATGACTCTCGATCATGTGGTTTTGCGATTCTGAAAGATTGTGGAATCCCGCAATTGCGGTTACCGTGTTTAGATCCCGCAGAAAGTTGGTTGCTCTCGTGTCATTCTCTCCGGATAGGAGAGGCTTTTTCTTCTATGAAAATGCTTGGATCTCACTGTTGGATATTCTTTTCCACAAAATACATGTTGTGATTTCCAAAGTAGTATCTCACCACTCCTATCTGGACATTTGTGTGGGACCACGTTGTTGAGCTGAATTGAATTTTAACAACTAATTATTTCATATAGCCTTCCAAAAATAGTTCAAAATCTTCTCATCTCTGACATATTAAACCTCTCTCATTAGTGACAACTTAGAAGGTAGACTGTATGTTTGAAAATCCCAAAATTTTCCTATCTGGGGTTGTCATGTGTATGGTATCGGCTCATCGAACTCATGGCCTCTTTGACAACCAATGCTAATCCTGCTGATGCTCCTCTTAATAGCTAGTTTGTGATATCACATCCTCAAACTCTAGATGAATGCTCATTGTCTTAGGCTCACTACCTTTTAGGGTAACCAATGTTAATTCTGCTAGAGTCTCTATTATGTGCTCAACTTAAATCGCTAACATCTCTCCCTCAGCGGTTGCAAGATGTACTCCTTTCCATTCTCCTCATCTGGGTCTTCACACTGCTTATTTCACCGCACCATTCGTATTGATTGATATCATCCTTTTGTTTGGGCAATCAGATGCAACGACCTAATACCATGATCCTTGAAACACTTCATGGTTGTGACAGATTTAAGAGTATTGGCGGGGTTGGCTTGTTTCCTCCACTAGGTTTACTTTTGATGTCTGAACCTATGTTTGAATCATGTTTGAAGGGTGGTGTGGACTCAATACTATTATGTTGCCTCACCACCTTCAGGGTTAGAGTTTGGACATCCAGTCATGTCTAATATGGGTTACAACTGTACCACGTTGCCAATAGACGATTTCAATCCTCCTAGATATCAGGCTATAGTGTTCTCCGCGGGCTCCAATACTTCACTTTTTTAAATAAGCTGCTCGAACTCAGTGTACTCTATAGAAAGGACTTTCTGTTGTAATCGATGAAACCTCAAGAACACATCATGTATGTAATGTACGCTGCATATCCCTTCTCATCTTGGACTAGAACACATCTTGTCTGTAATGTACGCTGCATCTCCCTGCTCATCTTGAACTAGGTTGTTATTTTACTTGTCTCTCTTGCTGGCTAGAACACATCTTGTCTGTAATGTACACTGCATCTCCCTGCTCATATTGAACTAGGTTGTTATTTTACTTGTCTCTCTTGCTGGCGTTGGTGTTTCAAAAATTTTCACCATAGAGATACACTCTTATTTAACTTGATGACTGTTAGCTTTACACTTGATGACTTCCTTGTATTGAAAGACCCATTTTACTGTCTGGAGCCACTCAATGAACTCGTCTGGATCCATGTGACAGTCAAGATTTGGTGGATCCATCTTTACTCTAAAATCCTGGCTCCTCTGATATTCCATGCTAAATCTTCGGGGTGGTATTGATTCTTTATAATTGAAAATTAGCTGATGGAAGGGATTCACTTCATTCTCTTAATCCGATGAGTCATCTTTGTGGCTATGGGTGGCCTTTCCGGGTTGTCTCCTCTCAAAGTCGTCAAGTCTTTCTTGTAATTGAAGAATTTCTTGCTGCATATCTTTCATATTAAGAACCCACACACCTCATTGCTGATTTCTCTTAGGCAATATTGTGTCATTTAATCTCGATCAAGGTTTCAATGTGTGTAAGGTTGTAGATAAAATGTTGATCGAAGTTTAGGGTTTTAGTATTAGGCGTCCGAACAGATTTTTGGTAGAAGTAGGAGGGTTGAATTTTTAATTTTTTTTAGAGGATTAGGAATGAATAGGCTATGTTAGGGATATATATATGTATGTATGTATGTATGTATGTATACATACATACATACATACATACATACATACATACATACATACATANTATTTCTATGGAGACTATACATACATACATATAGTAAGGCTCACGAAGTACTAAAGTGGTATGAACAACAAGAAGTTTCACTACCTGTTTTTGAACAAGATACAAACACGCCACTTGCAAAATAAAGATGATATAATACTCCTAGAGCAGGAAATCAGTGATCACACTTTTCATAATCCTCAAAACAAAACAAAACTTCTTAAAACACAAAAGCCAACATATAAATAGTCTCCCCCCAGAAATACAGTTAATTAGAATTAACATAATAGAAAAAATCTCAAAATAAATGAAAAGAATTAAGCTGAAATTGGGAGCGAGATATATTTTGTGCTAAAATTGCGACTCTCGATATTTGAATTTTGTGATTCTGATAGATTGCGGAATCCCACAATCGAAGGTGCCGCGTTTCGATTCCACGAAACGGTTGCCTCTCATGCTTTATAAACAGTGGGGGTTACATTAACATTATTGCAAAATTTGTTTTCATCATATGAGTTATTTGATGGCGTTAGCAGATAAGGCTGCTATTTATGTGGCAAGTATATTTAGTTCCCATTCAATTTATCATCTATTCTGATAAAATTTATTGTGGTGTACTTATGAATGTTGCAGATGTTCTTCTAGGTCGGTCATTTTATGTGGTTTAGATCTTATTTGTTTGGGATATCTAATAGTAACTGGCAGATAATTGAAAGAGTAATTTTAAAATCTATAAAGACTAAGGGTCTGTTTGGGGCAACTGCAACTTATCCAGCTTATACAGATAAAACAACTTATCCTGATAAGCTGGTGATCAGGAGCTGATCTAGATAAGTTAGCTGACTGTTTGGTTTGTGCGTTTGAAAAACAACTGATTTGCAACTATTTCTGAATAAATTACAGTTCTGCCCTTTAACGAATAAGTGTCTAGCTGTTTGGTTTGTGTTTGGAAAAAACTAATTTGTAACTTTTTCTGGATAAATGACCATTCAGTCATTATGCAGTTGTGTTGTTTGCAACAAAATCTATTATGACTATATATTTGATGGTTTAGAACAAGAAAAAAATATTTCATAACAAAAAAAAAATATATATACACATCACTTAATAGTGAGTATCAAAAAAACTAAAAAAATAAAATACATATTAAAATTACAATAAAAAGTATGATAATATTCAATTTAAAATGCAGAAGAAGCATGTCCCGAACAACGTTGTCCGAGGATGTTCATCGTATGTCACATAAAAAATGGATGCCAACAAGTATTATTTAGCTAACAATTAAGCTTCGTGATTGTCATTAATTCCATCTTGATGAAAATTAATAATGAAAACACATCGAAATGAAAATGTACGCAGGTATTGCATTGTGAGCTATGAATTCAATGCAACTGAAGGGCATTGAATTTCCCTAAGAATTTTGTCACTGCAAATTACAATGCATGGTGTTTAGAACCCCTAATGAAGATAATATGGAAGATTATTTTGCAGATGTCCTAAAGTAAGACCGAACGCGAGTGTAAATACTTCAAGTGGATTGATGAAAGGGATAATGCAACTTCTGATAAAGAATACACCGACATAAAATATTTTGAGGATTTAACTAAGAGATATTTTAGGGAATTAAAATTTCTCATTAAAATTCTGATACCCTTCCATGCTTTAATTGTTGTAGTTATTTTGTTCGTATTTACGTTTCTTATGCTGTCGATGTATTAGAATCATGAAGGTAAAATGTTGAAGTTGTAATAGTTACGAGTTGTTGGGTCAATCAAAAAAATGATGTTTTGGATTTATTGTAGTGAGAATCTTGAGATGTTTGTTGCTCATTATATTTATAATGGATAAACAGTTCTCATTTCTTTGCCAACATCCCCTTGTTATTATAGATGATCCCAGAATGCTAACTTTCTTGAAGTCTATTAGTAAACAGTTCTCATTTCTTTGCCCACATCCCCTTGAACTTGAACAGTGGTTTAAGATAAATTCTGGGAATTGAAATAATGAAGAAAAAACAATTCTAAACTATAAAATGAAGAAGATGAACGTTCTTAAGATATTTGTCATTTATAGTGGAGCAGCATACCGCGCAAAAATACCGCCCAAAGGATTTCATGCTTTAATCAGCTCAACATTTACTGAAACTGGATTTACAGAATACTCAAATTTACATACACACCACACAGTTTTTATGTATATACATATCTAACGCTTAAAAGTTTGATATGAAATTTATAAAATTGGTTTGCTGAGTCGCTGCTTCCAACAATGGCAGCACTTCAACTAAAGTGAAGCTAAGAACTTAATATCAAATTGCAACAGGATGCAATGAAAGTCGCTTTTACACATGAGCAAACCATTATCACGCTATAGTGTCAGTTTTTTAACGGCATATAATATTTGATACTCTTCTTTTTGGCAGGTGGCTTGCATTGACATCTAGCAAATAATCTTTTTTTTTCCTCCAACTCAAAATGAAGATTCAACATATTTTCTTTAATCTTCATAGTTCTTTGTTTACCCCCATCATATTTCTTCCTCTCTAGGATCTTGACTTGAGTCCAATATCCACCAAATTTAAAAGTTACAAGCAAGTGCGCATTAATATCAGGTTGTTTATCCAAAATTTGAAATGATGGCCAGTGCATTGCAATAAATAAAACGTAGGTTAAAAAACTAATAAAATATTTCAATGATTATCTTTGGGTAAAAAAATAATTTCACGAAAAAGCTTCCTCATTCTCTGCATATTCATATCCATGCTCCATGTTCATGTCCTTGAGTTGAAAAAGTGATGAAATATCCTTAACAACCTTATGATACAATTTAACTGCAAAAGAATTTTCATGCATCATGAACTACAACAATACGAGTTAGTATTTTGTGTGACCATATATTTATATAATTTCATTTGAGGTAGAGTTGAATTAAAAAAAATTTCATATCATCATAAATTACAACCACAAAACTTTTTAATTTCTTATTAGCTGTTCTCCACTCCCTCTTCAATCAGACATAGTGACCTTCTGTTATTCCTAACATTTCAGAATCAACAGCCATTAATGTTGGAAAATGTGTGTAAAAATCCTTTTATTTCTAATGAGGAGAAGAGCAGAATCAGGAAAATAGGTGCAGGAAATTCAACTTGTAAAAATCCATTTATTCCTATAAATAAGCATTTCATTCAGTTTTTCTGTCCTAGCAGGAAATTGTTATTTGCAATGTCATGTTTCATGGATAAAGAGTATTAATAATTAGGAAGATTTACATACATACCAGCCACATCCTATGTATTTACATATCTATCACTTCAACTTCAATTTCTACATACATGCCACTGTACCTATTAAGAAATGTTGTTGATTACCTTTTCGTTTTTTCACCAGTAACAGGAATTCTGCCATTTTTTGCTTGTGATATCCTATGTTTTTCTAATTTTGTTCGTGCTGCTATTTTGTGTTTTCCATCATTTTTAGCTCATTGATGGTGAACATAACTTCATCAAGGATTTGTGGAAACAATTCTAAATTCCTATAACATGAGACCCCGCCAATATTTCTATAAAATGGATGTATATGATTCTCAAACATTCACAGATAAAAGAAGAATGAACATCCTCTCTAGTTCGTCCACTAGGGAATATGCTATTAACGAGCTTTGCTTTATAAATCCTTCGATTATTTATTTGAATCTGCCCTTTTAAATCCTTCTCTGTTCATTCCGGTTAATAGTTCAACTCCAAAACGATTCACCAAAAACTTATCGATCTTTTAAATTCTTTGATTACCTATTTGAATATGCCCTTTTACCCTTATAAATGTATGTATAAAGGAGGGGCTAAAAATGACTTATTGTGCTTAGAAAGAGATCGATTCTATGATGCGTCCACAACAGTCAGAGTGAGGAAGAAAGAGAGATTTGGCGAGGGCCCGAAGTTGTCCGATGGAGGAAGGGAGTGTAGCGGGCGACGAAGGGAGGAAGGGTGCTGTTTTGGCGAGCTTAGGACGAGGATGCGAACGAGGGGATATGAAGAGGTTACACCTCTGTCGAGAAAAATTACCGAAGAAGAGGGAGGAGCGATTAGGGCAGAGGATGCGAACGAGGGGAAGGGAGATAGAAACGAGGGTACTGGAATCATATGATGCGAACAAAACACGGCCCGCGGGGATCATCCTGTGGGCGGCGTGTTTAACAAATAGAAAACGTTGTTTTTGAATAAGTTGGTAAAACACGCGAAACAAACGATATGACGGCGTTTTCAAAACGCCGCCTGCAGTTATAAACTGTCCCAAATAGGCCCTAAGTATAATTATGTGCCATCTTCAAAATAATCTTGTGCTTCCAGTGAATTAAAAGTCTTTACATATTTTGAGCCTACCTTCATTTGAAAATGAGAGTTTAGAGGAGATATTGTTTACTTTCTAATGGTTATTGAATTGAAAAATGTGCCTCAAACTATGAGAAGTACTAAAGATATTAGGCAAAAAAATAGTGGCGTGATGATCTTAATACATTGTTCCAAGGATATGCAACATGCCCTTGATTTAATTTCTTAATTATTATTGTCTAACATACCATATTAGAGAATTCTTCCAACTAAACATGCTAAACTTAAAAATCAATTTGGTATATTTCTTGAGTAAAAATTTAATGGAAAATTTTGGTGTTTGCTGCTCTTCTTTTACTAAATCTTAAGAAAGATCTTATGGAGGAAAAGTTAATTTATTGTTTATTGTCTTTTGAATTGAAAGATTATGTTTTACCTCAAATGTGAGTATGCCCGAGGATGTTGCTTAAGTATTGTTTGATTTTATAGATATCTATCCTACCTAATAAATTTTCATCATTTAGGGTTATATAGCACATGTCATTGATTTAATTTTTGGATTTTTATAGTCAAACTTTACATATTGTAGGATAATTTAACAGAACATGTTGAGGTTAGAAAAAAACTAATGTGTTTTTTTAAGAAAAGGGTTTGTAAGACAAGTTATGAGTTCTTGCATAGTTTCGATTATTGAATCCTAAGATAATAATTGAAACATGTTTGTTGATAATCAATGAAATTATTAAATTTATCATAAAATATCCCTTTCTTATTCCTCTATTGAATGATATGATGGACCCGATGGTCTTGAGTTGGTGATCTTTTCTAAAGTTAATTTGTTGGTGATCTTTTCTAATGTTAATTTGAGAAGTGATTATGATGGGTGGAAAAATAGCCTTCAAAATCGAATTGGTGTCTTTTGAATTACTAATTCACCTAGTATGCTAGTTTTTATCTGGATTATGAATCATGCTTTATAATCTTTTATTAGAAAAGTTTCTTATTGTGCACTTTGATGATATTTTGAATATTGTTCAATATCAAAAATAAAAGTTCACTATTTGTGCGTCTTAAGCTTAAAAGTTATATTTGAATTTGAAGAAATATTATTTTGTAATAAAATCCACTATCATTTTTGTTGTTGATCAAAATTGAGCTAAATTTATTAATAAGTGGTTTAACACCTATGAGATTCAGAGCTCTCATGATTTGGACACTTTATACAGGTTATTCAATTAAAGATTTAGTACTGCGTGACATTAATTGCAAGTTGTTCTAAGAAATTGGCTTTAAATGTTCAAAATTTGCTAATCATGTTTTTATGGAAATTAAGAAGAGATGTATGAATGCATCAATGATTAAGTTGCTGAATTTTAACAACTTGTTTGAGGTTACTTGAATGAGATTGAGTAGAAGTATTCAAATTATATTATGGCAATTTATTTATTGTCTAAGCACTTCATTATCAGGGACATTACTTGTTGCTTGAAGAATTTGCCTTTATTATGACCACCAAGGTTTCAAATATTTGTGTTCACAAAAAAATTATGACATGGACATGCAAATTGAGTTGTGTTTATAGGAAAACAGTTTTTTCTTTAAACATTGTGTTGTAGTTGAAAATAAGATTGTTGATGCTTTTATGTAAAATTGATGTTAGTTCGCATACACTGAAGATTAAGTTGATCTTAGTTTTGATTATATTAAAGATGAATATACCACTTGAAATTACTTTAGTGAGATATATTAGGACCTTGATGACAATTTATTATTTTTTAATATTTTCTACTTAAAGATGATTATTTATTTAAGCAGGGAACATATTAGCATTCTTGATTTTTTTTAAGGGACTTTCTTGTATTAGAATCGTATATTGTTGGTTCTATAAGACATTTTGATATGGATAAGCCTAGAGACATGATAAGGAATAAACATTCCTGGTCTTGCTTGAAAAGAGACGTTGCTCATATATTTAACAATACATAACTTGTCAAGCAACCAAGGGGATTAAAACCAATATTAGACTTTATATTTCTTTGCCAATTGTATAAGCCTTGTGAGGATATCGTGTTCATCTTTATTTAAGGACTACCATGGACTTTAAGGGAATAAAATACTATTTTTGTAGTGCTAGATTTGTCTTCCCTAAAAAGCCACATTTCATTCCATCCCATAGGAAAACATTGCCGATACTTCTCACATTGCTAAATTATATTTCAATGAACTAGTATTGCATGTATTGCTTTCCATTTGTGCTTGACAAGGATTGGAAATTGATGAGTTATATTTGGACAATTCTTTGAAAACGAGAAAGCGCAATAAAATTTTTTTTCCTTTATATCACTCTCAAATTGATGGGCAAAGTGAGATATCTAATAGAGTTTTGATGTTATGTTGAGCTTTTGATTGAAAAAATGCGTTTGATTGGGATATGTATGACAATTCATATGTTAGTAAATCCACAAGCATAAGTGATACCAGAGTTAGCCTAAACCACAATACGAAATGCAATATTATTACTAAAACAAATAGATGGTTACAACTAAATACACTTGGAATTGAAATTTTAAATACTTTTAAGATATATCTATGCTAATTATTATTTTACATGCAATTAAATGTTTATGATATATTTTAATTAATATTTATTTCTTGTTCATGAGTCCTTTGCATGTAGTGTAAGCCTGGACTTAAAAAAACAATTTTCAGTAATGATATTGAAGATCTGAAACGCTAGACTTGGATTAAGTTGAACAAAACTTTATACTTGATTTCCAATTAGTTTTTTTTTTTGTGTTGATGCCCATATAATCAAAGATCCAAACTGGTTTGACGCACAGTTTCATCATTAGCATGATTGCTAATTTATGAGTAGCCTGCAACTTGTTGGACTCTTCACAAATCATATTTAGATGACCGAACACATATTTGAAATCGTAAAATCAAGAAGAGCCGCTAGAGTCACAAGGGCTCATATGAGCAATATTGAGAAACATCTTGGAATCTTTAGGAAGTCCTAGAAAAGCTCTAGAACTTCTTAAAACATTCTGAAAGCCTTCGAAAAGGATGCTGAAATCCTCCAGGATCAGCAACGTGTTCATTAATTAGTTTCTGTAGCAAAACATTTACGACTTGGTTTGAGGATTGCCGATCGTCAAAGTTGTAATGTCAAGTTGAACCCTGATGAAAGGTTTTGATCCAATTCATTTTGTTTCACTGTCACTGCTGCTTTTTTGACTCCCTTAGAACCATAGTTATTAATTCTTGTTGCCATTTTCCTTATTGTGGTTGCAGTTCTACACATTTCTTGAAACAACTCTGGTTACCATGTCACTTTTGCCACATTTTATTGCCTTCTTCAACGATGGAGAGATTCCAGGAACACCTGGAATGCTAGCAACCACTTTCCTGACATTTGGTAAGTTGCATGACTGTAAAATTAGCAGGTTGCCTTGAACAAGCTAAAAATTAATAGTTTTTCTTTTCTATATTTGCTAGTTTTGAACTTGGCTTTTGCACTGAGTGTTCTGGGCTTTCTGATCATGCATATATCCCTGGTGATGGGGAATACAACAACAATAGAGGTTAGTGCTTGTCATTTCTTTTTGGAAGGTTTACATACATACCATTCAATTCCTATGTATTTACATATCTAATTACACCTAAACTTCAATTTTTTCATATATACCACCTTATTAAAAGTTAAAATAGTGGTATACTTCTTAGAGTTTGAAGTGGCATTTTTGATGTGATAAGAAAGATTTGGGTGGTGCAAATGAACGCAAATGAAGTTTGTGTTGGATATGCATATACACAAGAATTGGCTGGCACATATGTAAATATGCCTTTTTAAATACCCTTCCGGTTTAATTTAAGTTTTTAAAGTAGTTTGAATATTTCCTCTATATTATCAGGCATATGAAAAGAAAACTACTCCAAAATGGAGGTATGATTTGGGAAGAAGGAGGAATTTTGAGCAGGTTTGTACTCATAGTTATTTTTTTTATTCGTGGAATTGAAATGAAGGTAAAGTTATACTTGTTATGAAAAAGTGACTCTTACTAACCTTTTTGGCGCTCAACTTGGTATAATAAAGTGCTAGGAAGATGAAATCTGAAATCATAATGCTACGACTTAGAGGTTATTTGATTGGAAGGATTTGCAGTGTACTATAATTATTTTACATGGATTTTAGGAAATTATGTTTTTGGCATGACGAATTACAAATACAATGTAAAGTATGAATGAATTTGAAGTTTACATTTTAGTTCATTTTGATTGAATTTAAAATTCAACCGATTTGACCGAATTTGATTTACGCTGTAAAATTCAGTTGGTAAGCCGCCTGCACGCCTCCACTGCCACCCTCCTTTGCCGCACCCTGTCGCCGCCTGCTTGCCCGCATGCCTACCGCAGCCCGCCGCCGCTGCCACAACTGACCACTTGTCGCTGGTATTTTGCCGCTGACAGTGCACTTTTGCTGGACAAAAAAATATATTTTGAAATACAATATTTTTGATATACGTTAAATCAAACAAAAAAAAGTTAAAATTAATCGTTTATTTTACAGTGAACCAAACAATCTTAAAGTATTTCAGACACATTGTAATCAAGCTTACTTTTCAAATATTTTATATTGCAGTTCATTTTCAGCAAACTAAAAAACCCCTTAAATATTATGATTTGCATCATGATCGATGGTTTTAACTTTCGTTGGCATGTTCTTCTCCTTCGGTTATGTATTGATTCCTCTTGCAAGTTGCTTCATGCCTTCTGAGTATGGTGAAAAATTCACTTTTCCTTTCTTTTCTTTAGGGCATTTACATTTATAGAACACAATTTTTTGTATTTATATATCTCACACCTATACTTTCATATTTGCATGCATAGCACTCAATCTTAATATCACATCAAAAATAGTAATGTTACTCCTTTTTAAAAGTGAAATACACCTTTTCATGCATAGGATTAAAGCAACAACGTTATATCTATGCATTTATGAAAGTTTAGGTGTGAGAGATAAATACATAAGAATTATGTGCTAGGTATTTATATTTCCCTTTTTTTGTCTTTCTTATTCTCTTCTTGTTATTTGAATGCCTTTATTGTCATGGGGGTAGCATTTTTATGATGTACATGATTCAAAATTTTGCAATTTGAAATGAAATATCAAGGATTCATAATTTTGTGAAGTTGTTATATGCCCTATATTTCAAATATCAATTCACTTGATCTTCTTTCATTCCTAAGTGAGATTTTTCTTTTCTGATACCGGCAAAGGGGGTATGAGAGTGGAATTTCAGCAAAGCAGGAATCAAGAATTGTTGAGAAGAATTCTGAAGGCAAAGAGCAATAAAAAGAAAATTTTTGATATAAAGGAAGCACATGAATACACACAACAAGACACCACATGGGCTGCCAACTTCAGGATACAGCTGCAAGAAAGATGAACGGGTAACCCAACCTTCCCAAAAGAAAGATACTCACAATTCTAAAATTAAAATCTGCCCCTATCTACAAAACAATCCCTAGTTATAAATTATAAGTACTAAGATCCCTATTATTACAAGTTTTCAATCCAAACAGAAAAACTCAAAAATTTAACTAAAACTTTAAAATTGAACTTTAACATAATGTGGACAACACTAGTACTGATGCTCCCGCGTCATTCTCCCGGGGTTGGAAAATATTAGACTTGGGTCTCCAATTCTGACTAAGAGACATTGAAAATGATGGAGTCTTTCTAATCCTCAGGTAGACTAAGATCAGTGATCCAAACATATGTCCTCGCTACGACATTAACTGGATCAAAACTATTATGGAAATGTGCAACTTTGTCTGCCATTCGAGATTCATCACTACACATTTAACTTTCACATGCTTACCATATGATATTCATGCAGCCTAAAACCCTTGGGCTTTAGCTCTTTTACAAGCAACTGTAAAAACCAATGGCTCTGCATCCAGTTCCATATACAATCATGTCCTATGATCACCACCAAATCCCTCTTTGGAGTCCAGATCCCCCCAGACTTACAGTAAAGTGGTTCTTTAACATGCCCAATATCTCTTATTGCATCGATATCAAATCCTTTGTCGCCATCATTCCAAAGATAATTGCATCAAGAGCTGAATTATTTGCATCAACAACGTTAAATTCGGATTTGGCTGTATTTTGTGTAGTTGCACTTGCAACTGTAGCTTCTTGATAAAAAAATATCAATTCCTTTTGTGCAATTACCCTTAGAGACCATCTTCTTGCCATCATTATCATTTTGATCCTCAACAAAAAAGCCTTAATCCCACTACGTGGGGTCGGCTACATGAATCATTTTTCTCCATTGGGTCTATTTAGTGTCATATTTTTATTTAGTTCTAGTAAATTATGATCATTTTTTATACAATAAGCCCAAGTCTTCCTAGGTCTACCTTTGCCTTTGTTAACACAAGTTGATTCTAAAACATCTAATCTCCTAATCGGATCATTATCATTTTGATCATTTAATGATAATTTGGACTACTTAGAGATTAAAGAATTATATACTTCACTATTGGCAGACTGTTGTTCTCAGTGAATTCCACCAGACCATGAAGCCAAACGTCCTTGCATGAACTTTTCACTCTAGAACTTCCAACACATTTTTCCTTGTCAAAAATGGGCTAGTTATATACAGGCGTCCACGATGATTCTGATACTGGACCTTCAAATCCATTGAAATTTGAGGATTCTTGATGAAATGGGTTTTCATGTTCTTCCTTAACAATTTTATCTTCTTCCTTAAAAATTTTATCTTTTTGATCCACATTTTGCTCTTCCAATTTTTGTTGATCAAGAACAACTATTCTTTCTTGAAGATACTGGATCTCCCGTTATAAACCTTCTAGAATGAGTTCTTGATTCTGTCTTGCAATATTTCTTCATAGTGGCATGTTTCATAGGAAAATCACAGTTAGAAATAAGGAAATCGTCAATAATAGCAGCACTGTGGACAATCTGGACAGCAAACAAAAGAAAGGCTAGCGAGCCCAGGAAAGAAAACAAAAATATTATGTTTGAAGGAAAGGAAGGACGGGATGACAGAGCAGTCGAGAGGGAAGATTGTAGAAAACCCCAGCCATGAAGAACAACGGGACAGAAAACTGCATCTTTCTTGAACTTCTGAAAACTGCCTCTTTCAGAAAGTGGAAGTCAACAGGGAAGAAGCAAGAAGATAGAAGATTTGTCGATTTCAAGAATCATTGAGAAGATAGGTTCAGCAGCCCATCTAGAAGATTAGAGGATCTTGACAAGATTGGGATCAAGAAGCCAAAGCTTTGATATCAAAATGATACAAACAAAGGGGTGTGGGAGTAGAATTTCAGCAAAACAACAATCAAGAATCACTGAGAAGAATTCTGAAGGCAACAACAAAAAGAATGTTTTTGATGTAAAGAAGGCACAAGAATACATACAAGGCATCACTTGGGCTGCCAATTCTAGTATTTAGTTTCAAGGAAGATAAATGGGTAGCCCAACCTTCCTCAAAAGAAAGAAACTCATAATTCTAAGATTAAAATTTATCCCTATACACAAAACAGCCCCTATTTATAAGTACCAAGATCCCTTTATTACAGGTTTGCCATCCAAATAGAAAAATTAATAAAAATAGAATTATAACATAAAAATTGAACTGTAAAATGATTTGGACAGCACTAGCTCTGACTCTCTCACATCAATTTCTGCTTTGAAGCTCTTCTTATGCATGTTCTTTAGGGTTCATCTATAGGGGTTTACATGATCCAATCTTAAATGAGCCTGCCATGTGTTTGTGTTCGGGTTCTTAGAAATTTTTGTTTGAAATTGGTGTTTGGCTTGTTTGCCTTCGAGCTAAACACGAACTATTTCCAAATAGATAATAATAATTACTAGTGTGATGACAAGTGAGCTGCCTTAGGGCACGACTTGGCAACATTTTAAGTGAAGGTTTACTTCATTTTTACGAATTATATCCTAACGGCCCAGTGGCGGTGATCGCAACTTTATTTACAAATAGTTGTAATACTGTTGTGTAAAAAACAATTTTTTTGAAACGTATGGAGCTTTTTCGTTTTGAATATTTCCTACATCCATACTCTCAACAGATTTAGTTGTAAAAGTTGCTTTCCATTACAAAAAATTTTGAAACGTGATGAAAGCTATAGTTAGATTACAGTCACAGATGTTTATACAAATCTTCCAAAAAAAAAAAAACAAAAAACAAAAACCCAATCGCACCCGTACTCTTTTGTTCGTTTCACCTAACATTAATTGAACAGGTGTTTGGGCTTGACAAGAAGTACTGGTTCATCCCAACCTACTCAGACGATGAATTGAGACGGATTCCGGCGCTGCAAGGCCTTGAATACCCAACAAAACCAGAGCTAGATGCACAGGATTTATGAAAAACAATCATTTTTGCAGTCTGGCTATATTTAGGGAAGATCCCCAGCTTGGCTTTCTAAGATCAACATTAAACACCTGGAGATTTATAGTTTTAACCCCCATTTTAATCATCAGAAGCAGCAAGAGAAGGAAGTAGTGCTGTAATATAAGGATGAAGAAGAGGCCATTTTTTTCTAATTGTGTTGACATTTATAGTATACTGTGTAGAATTTGTTCTGATTGTGAAGGGATGGGTTGAGAGTGTTGTTTGTGTAGGTGCTAATGTATCCAGCTGCTATTTGTCTGGTGCTGATGTGCTTATGGTTTCAGTAAGCTGTAAAATAGATGTTTTTAAAACATCTTAGCTTTAGGGCTCATTCATTTAAGACCGTGGATTACTATTTTTCTTAAGTTAGACTAAATTGTTCCACGTAAGAGATAATTCTAAATTCTTAAGTGGCATCTGCACATATTTTCTTGGTTCTGAGAACATCAGAGATATCTTTTTAAAAGCTAACTAGTGGTTTGTATCCATGAAGTAGCTGTTGCATCTTTTTGGTAGTCAATAAAAGCTTAAATTTGACTTACAATGAGTTATAAAAATTTCATTCGAGAAAAATCTTCCTTGTTTCTCTTTTTCCCCTTTTCTTCTCATTTTAATTTCTTTTTGAATTTTGTAGTGGTAAGAGTAAGACAGTACTTGGAGCTAAAGATTTTTTTATGGTTTGGTCATATTAAATGAGGATCATTGGATGATTCGGTTAGGGGAATAGATGTTTTAGATTCGTTTATGTTAAGAAATTTAGAGGTAGACGCAAAGTGATTTGGGTATATTGCATCAAAAATGATCTTAATCAAGTCGAATCAAATGAAAATATGATAATGGGACACGGTGGAGAAATATATTCGATCCCATTTGGTGGGATAAAAGCTAGTTGTTGTCGTTGTTATTTTGGTTGTATTTATTAAATAAACAATATAAAATATAAAAGCTTGAAAATATATGTTTTATTTATGCATGTAAATTTTGTAAAACATCTCAATGCAATCCATAGAATTTCCTTAATTTTAAAACAAATTATAAAAATGAACAAAGGCATACTTTAATTAAATTAAAAGCATTTAAAAAAAAAATTCATTTTTGTTCGCTTGAAAATGTAACAATATGAATAATTTTCTTAGAAAAAATAAGTATTATTAGTTATGATCTAAATTAAGATTAAACTCTAAATTGATGATTTATTATGATCATATTTAAATTTAAAAAATAAGTTTGGTAATAATTTTTATGAGATGAATTAATTTTTTTTGTTGAGTGCGTATAAATAAAATATAGTTGTTACTAGTCAATTTTTTAATGTTAAATAAATATTATTTTAAAACGTTAATCCCAAATGCTCGTTCTAATATATATATATATATAAAAGAAAAGTTACATATAATGACTATATAAGTTGTAATATTGATGATATGATATAGATGGGTTTTAACGTTTTTTGAAGAGCTTGTTCCAAAATATGTTGGTAGTAAAATTTATTCATTTCGTGTTTCTAGCAAGCTAATAATAGCAATGCTGAAGACAAAAATTATTCAGTCATTAAATTATGATAGCTTGAACTTCAGGGTGAATATGATGTGTCGTTGTCTTATAGACGATAGATTTATTGCAACCCATGTTAATGATGATGAGATTACATTAATCATTTTAAAGATGACATGTAGCAAGCCATAGATTATTAGTGCTGAACTTTCTTCTCTACCCTTGATGAACCAAATTATGCTAGCACAACAGTTCAATGTAGAGTTTCGACATCAATAGCACTTCAGACTGATGAGACATATTAGGAAGCTTAAAACTTAGTCCATTTATCTTCTCTTAAATTATCATCATATATTAATGTTTTCAAATATATATATATATATATTGCTGAATAATGATTCAACCTATACAAATATAACACATCAACACAACATTTTACTCATACATTTAATAGGATTAACACAGATGTTCCCCCAATAAAATTCTGGAGGACTATGACAGTGGATAGTCAATCTAGTTTAAACTCTAGTGATAATGATAGTTTTTAGATATTGAGAACAATGTAGAATTAGATAATCAAACTTTTCTAGGTCATGAATTAATGTAATAACGAGCACTTGTTAACTGACGTATAATTGGCCAAATGATGTCTATAAATGATCATGTTTGAAATTGTCTAACTACACAAGAGTGTGATCAAAATATTGCATTTGATGATCCTTTTCAGAATACAACAATATTTCAAGAAGATAATATTCCAGATGAGTTAATGTTAATTATGTTCTTTTCAAATAAGGTTGGACTACAATTTGCATTATTAGATTGGTCTATTAAGAAAAATGTACAGTATAACATGATTTATTCTAAGAAAAGTAGATACACAATTGTTTGCATGCATCATGCTCATCCATATAGTCCTTGTCATTGGCGAATGCACATCAAGTAAGAAGTGATTAGGCGAGGCTTGAAGAATAAGTATTGCAGCTTCACATACATGCACACATATTTACTAAGAGGACATAGACAATGCACATCAAGTTTTATATGTTATTTCATATTACCTACCATTCACGAAAAAATTGATTTAAAACCAAAAGAAATTATGGGATAGATGGGAGCCAAGTTTAACGTTAAGGTGTCATATATGAAAGCATGAGATACAGTTGGGTAATGTGGAGAACTTATCTGCCATAATTTAATTAATTGTTATTAATTAACTTCCTAATTAAGAATCTCACCTGCCGCTCACCTACTTTCCCACCTACCGCTCACCTACAATATCCCACCTACCGCTCACCTACCTCTCACCTACCGCTCTCATGATTTCTATAAATAGCATCTTTTGGCTTAAAGGAAAAGTCAAGCAAAGTCAAGCAAAGCCAAGAAAAGCCAAGCATGACCAAGTCATGTCCTCTAAGAAAGAAAGAGAGGAAGAGAGAGAGAGAGAGAGCGAGCGGAAGGGAGATAAAAAAATAGAGATTTTCTTGTAAACGTTGAGGCGTTCGACGGTGTAATTCCTCAAAGAAATAAAATCCTCTGCAGCTCTGTGAACGTAGGTAAATTTGTCGAACCACGAAAATATGTATGTTGCTCTGGTGTTTTTTCTGCGTGCAATTTTTCTCTTTCCATTTTTTGCTGTATTGTTGTCATTTCTCACAACAACTGGTATCAAAGATTTGGTTCGAATCTAAGGAAGAACAATAGGCAGAGACAAAGTGATGACATCGGGGATCGAGAAGTTCAATAACACATATTTTGCTTACTGGAGGATGCAGATAGATGACTACCTCTACGAGAAGAAATTTCATCTTTCGTTACTGGGAAAGCGACTAGAAAAGATGGACGAAGCGGAATGAAATCTGTTGGATCGACAGGTTCTGAGGATTATTCAATTAACCTTGTCAAGATTGGTTGCCCACAACATCATCAAGGAGATGACTACTACAGATTTTATGGCGGATTTATCATATATTGTTTGAAATGTCATCGGCGAATAACAAGATACATTTGATGAAATAGTTATTCAACTTGAAGATGGTGGAATGTGTGTATGTCGCTCAACACCAAAATGATTTCAACGCTATCACAAATCAGTTATCATCTGTTGAAATTGATTTTGATGATTAGATACGTGAGATGATACTGTTGGCTTCATTGCCAAAAAGCTTGAAAGCCATGAGAATGACAATTAGTAGTTATGCAGGTAAATCTAAGCTGAAATATGATGATATTCGTGATTTGATTTTGGCTGAGGAGGTGCGCGGGAAAGAATATGGCGAGACCTCGGGTTCAAGTTCGACACTGATTGTTGATTCAAGAGAGATATCACAATACATGAATTCAAACTTAGGAAGATTAAAATCAAAGTCTGGTCAGCAGACAACCTGCTGAAATTGTGGTAAGGCTGACCATATAAAAAGAAAATGCAGGAATCCTATGAAGGAGAATAATGACGCTAATGTTATAACTGAAGAAATACAAGATGCACTAATTCTGGTAGTTCACAGTTATGTTGATGATTGAATACTAGATTCAGGGGCTTCTTTACGTACATCTTCCCGCTAGGAGATAAGGTAAAACTATATTGCAGGTAACTTTGGGAAGGTACATCTGGCTAATGGAAAAGCTCTAAGCGTGGTGCGGATGTGAGACGTTGATATTACACTCCCTACCAAAAGCAAATGGACTTTGCAAAAGGTCAGACACGTTTCTGAGTTGAAGAAAAACCTCATCTTTGTTGGGCAGCTCAATGAGGGTGGTCATTTGGTGGTGTTCTTAGAGAGCACTTGGAAGGTTACCAAATGAGCATTAGTACTGACTCGGGGTAAGAAAACTGACACACTATATATGACTACAGGTTTACTCAGGCATGGACACATGAGTCAGAAGTGCATTATGAGGAAGCAGAAGATGATTAGTTTCCTGAAAAGTGGCAGAGCGCCAAAGGCAGAAAAATCAGACTATGTACAGACCAATGGTGAAGAAGCACAGAGTTATGAAGAAAGCTTGCAATATGAGAATTCGAGCAAGTGAGAGTTGACCAAGAATGAGGAGACAAATGCTCTACCAGGGAATCAGACTTGGGAGCTGACAAAACTTCTACCAAGGAAGAAGACATTGCACAATAAGTAAGTGTATCGGGTGAAGACTGCTCTTGGTGGTAGTAAGAGGTACAAGGTTGTACTTGTTGAAAAGGGCTTTAACTAGAGGCATGATATTGCTCATGCATTAGGAGTTGTAAGTAGATACAAGAGTAACCCAGGAAAGAGCTTGGTGGTACAAGACTACGTTAACGGTAATATGTCAACTGATGGATCGTGAGAAGCTGAAGTTGTGCTCAACTTCAGCTAGTCTGCTGACATGAAGGCAGAGATTTGAGTTGCAGAGTTGAAAGATATCATGTATGAAGAAAAGTTCAGTACAACTAGGAGATGATGCGGCGAGTATGTGATGCAATCAGTGTCTCAGTCTCCAAGTGTGAGAATTGTTGGGTAATGTGGAGACCCGGTCCACCGCAATTTAATTAACTGTTGTTAATTAGCTTCTTAATTAAGAATGTCACCTACCGCTCACCTACTATCCCACCTACTCTCACCTACCACATGCCACCTACTGCTCTCATGGTATCTATAAATAGCTTCTTTTTACTTAAAGGAAAAGCCAAGCAAAGCCAAACAAAACCAAGAAAAGCCAAACAAGACCAAGTCAAGTCCTATAAGAGAGAAAGAGAGGAAGAGAGAGAGAGAGAGAGAGGAAGGGAGAGAAGAAAATAGAGATTTTATTGTAAACGTCGAGGCGCTCGACAGTGTAATTCCTCGAAGAAATAAAACCTCTGCAGCTCCGTGGGCGTAGACAAATTTGTCGAACCACGTAAATCTGTGTGTCGCACTGATATTTTTTCTGCGTGTAATTTTTTTCATTCCATTTTTTGTTTTATTCTCATCGTTTTTCACAATAGATACAAGGATGAAGACAATTAGAAACATATTTGATAGGTTGGACTGAGTCATATAGATTTCTCTATAGATTTATAGAGGTTATTTTTTTCGATCATGAGAGAATCAATATATAGAATACAAGTGAGACAAACTAATCACTTCAAACATTTATTCTGGCATTTGGTCATTCAATCAGCAGATGAGCGTAATGGCAGCCTGTACTTAGCATGGATGAAACATTTTTACTAGGAAATTATAAGGGGACATTACTTACCATAGTTGGAGTTGATGGGAATAATGGACTTTTCCCATTAGCATTTGCAACTGTTGAAGTAAAATGTAATCTATATTGGATATGATTTTTACAAATGCTACACGCAACATTCTGATGGTTAATGCTAGACAAGATTTATGTATAATATCCGATAAACATGTTAGAGTAGTATGTGGATGCCGAGAAATTTTTCCTTGGGCTGGTCATGAGCATTGTTTGAGACATCTAAGAGAGAACTTCAAAAAGCTTCAAGAAAAATGGGTATTTCAGATGTTGAATCTATGTGCCAAGAATGTACTCGATAAGTAGTACTGTTGTATTCGGTCAACTTTTCTATAATAATTGGCTTGGATGTTTTCACATCGCATTTGGCCAATCGGTTTGAGCTTGAGTCCTTCGGTCATTTTTTTGCCCGCAACGTGGCTCAACGAGTTTTGGTCTTACTCGATCAGAAAAGTAGGCTTCACGATCTAGCAATAGACTCACCTTGATCGTACTCTTCCATTCTAGACCGTTATATCTTTTCAAGATCATTGCTAACACATTTTTATATGCACACACATAAAAATTATTTTAAAAATTGAGTTTTTAGAATTTTATAAGATCAAAACATTATACATGTAAATATAAAAAAAATTAAATTTAGATATAAAAATACATAAAATTGGTGGTATGCATGCAAATTTCTTATTTCAAAAAAGTATTATGGGAAATTTACATACCATGCACACAATCCTTATATATTTCCATATCAAATACCTAAACTTTTATACTTGCAAATATAACATTTTGGCACTTTAAATTTTTGCATGAAAAGATATACCTCACTCTTACAAAATAATAATAGTAATTACACAACAGAATTTGGGTATGAGATGCAAATACATAAGAATTATATGCTCTTTATGTATATACCCAATTATTACCTGCCAATAGGGGTGTAAACGAACCGAACACGAACGAACAGAGCTTGTGTTCGTGTTCGCTTCGTTTAAAATTTAATTTGTTTGAAATAAGCTCGTGTTTGAAATTGTTCGTGAAATCACTGTTCGTGTTCGNTGAGGACGTAGGCATCTTCGCCGAACCTCGTTAAATCTCTGTGTTCTTCTGGATTTGTGTCGATTCTAGTTTTTCTTCGCCCTTATTTTCTCAACA
>JXCR01068644.1:2314-14545 GCA_002079205.1 Phalaenopsis hybrid cultivar
AAAAAAAAAAAAAAAAAAACAGTAGGAAACTCTCCAACCACCTTTTTTTTGGAATATATTTCAGTTAGGGTTTGTTTGGAGAAGCTGCAGCTCAGCTGTCCCGAGAAGCCGCCGGAGGGAAGCTAGCTAGTTGGTTATTTCAGCTTGTTGAAAACAACTGTGTGACAGTTGTTTCTGTTATAAACAGTATTATTAAACAGAGCAGAATTGTCATTTGTCCAGAAACAACTGTCACACAGTTGTTTCTGGACAAATGACAATTCTGCTCTGTTTAATAATACTGTTTATAACAGAACTGTCATAGCCATATATTTGATATTTCAGAAGCAAAAATTTACTTTAGAACAATATAAAAAATTACATACACAATCCACTTAATAATAAGTACCAAGAGTGCCTAAAAAAAGTAAAAAACTATTAAAATTACAATTAATTAATTGATTATATTGTCCTTAACATGCAAACAGTGCATGTCTCATGCTACACTGGCCTCCAGTGATTGCGTCCATTTCCAATCACCGTCGGCAGTGGAATCCGCTAGACTGTATGCCCGCTGAAAAAAACCACACTGCTTTGCGATGATTCACGGGCATCTGTAGAGCTGTCTTCTATAACTATGAGCTCGACATGACGTCTGTAGGGAAGCCTGTAGTCTGTAGTGGCAAAGCAATCTTCGGGGTATCCCTGAAATTCTTGAGCTCATCTTCTCTGAATGCTGCAAAAGACAATGCATTAGTGAATACACGAATTGAATTTGCTGAAAGAAACAATTAAAAAATTACACTAAAAAATTGTCCAGCAATATTTTAAGTACAAATGCCTTTGAATAAAGGAAGTATAGCGTTGAATGCTCACTATTCATTATGAATGTTAACAATGTGCTGACAAATGAAATGAACAACACATAGTACAAAATAAATTACAAATAATCTAATTAACATCCTTCTAACGCATCAGTAATTTGCTCCTTTAGCTTCGTCTTTTCACTTGCACTCTCCTCCTCTTTAGTACAAATAATGGAAGGATCACTCTGAGCTTGTGACAGGGAATACCTGATGTGGTACTCAAATGCTTCCGGAGGTATGTGCTTCTGATCCTCGTCGGCCCTACGAAAGTCAATGCAGTTGCAGGAATGTTGCCGCCGAAATAATTTTGTCGAGTCATCATGACAATTACAATCTGGATCTGTTTGGGAAACAGGTAAGATGACATATCTCAGAGTATAACTCATTTCTTCTTCCAAATGATGACAAAGATAATAGGTTGCCCTTCTTACAATATTTTCTCATTATATGTCCCAAAATGTATTAGTACCTATGCATAATATGTCATAACAGTAATTTTCTGAGGCTATCTACTTCATCGCCTCACTTCAGAGTGTGTGTGTGATTGAAAAATATGCTTTTCTAAGCCTAAGATTTGCATTTTGGTTTGCATGAGCAAGCACAAACAGACCATAGCTACATATATTTCCTAGAAGTGAGCATAAAAATGATGGCAAAGATGATCTGTTGTCCCTTCTTACAATATTTTCTCATTATATGTCCCAAGGGGTATCAGTACTTATGCATAATATGCCATCATAGTAATTTTCTGAGGCTATCTATTTCATTGCCTCACTTCAGAGTGTGTGTGTGTGATTGAAAAATATATTTTTTTAAGCATAACATTTGCAATTCGATTCGCATGAGCATGCTTAAACAGACCACAACCACATATATTTCCAAGCAGTTAGCATAAAAATGATGGCAATTATATCTATTGTCCTGTCTGACAATATTTTCTCATTATATACCTCAAGGGGAATCATTAGCTTTGCATAATATGCATCACAGTGATTTTCTGAGGCAATCTATTTGACTGTCTCACTTTAGAGAATGTGTGTGTGATTGAAAAGTACGCTTTTCTAAGTATAATATTTGCAATTCGGTTTGCATGAGCATGCTCAAACAAACTACAACTACATATGTTTCCTTGCAGTGAGCATAAAAATGATGGCAAAGATGATATGTTGCCATTTTTAAAATATTTTCTCATTATATGCCACAAGGGGTATCAATAGCTATGCCTAATATGCCATCATCGTAATTTTCTGAGGCAACCTATTTCACAGCCTCACTTCAGAATGCGTATGATTGAAAAATATTCTTTCCCAAGCATAAAATTTGCAATTCGGTTTGCATGAGCATGCTCAAGCAAACCACAACTACATATGTTTCTTAGCAGTGAACATAAAAATGATGGAAAATATGATCTGTTGCATTTTCTTACAATATTTTCTCATTATATGCCTCAAGGGGTATCAAGAGCTATGCATAATATGTCATCACAGTAATTTTCTGAGACGATCTATTTCACCACCCCACTTCTGAGTGTATGTGTGTGAATGAAAATTATGATTTTCTAAGCATAACATTTGCAATTTGGTTTACATGAGCATGCTCAAACAGACCACAACTACATATATTTCCTAGCATTGAGCATACAAATGATGACAAAGATGATCTGTTGCCTTTTCTTACAATTTTTTCTCATTATTGCCCTAAGGGGTATTAGTAGCTATGCAGAGTATGCCGTCATAATAATTTTCTGAGGTTATCAATTTCATTGCCTCACTTCAGAGTGCGTGTGCGTAAGTGAAAATATGCTAAACGACCATGCCAGAAATATGAAAGAAAAATTTGCTATACCGTGCAAATCAACGAGAAACAAAAATTTCTCAAAGAGAATATAGAGAAAGGTGATACCGGAAAAAGATGGTGTCCGGAATGACAGGTTAGGGCAGAGGAGCAAGAGCTCCGCAAGGAAGGTAAGGGCAAAATACGAATGCGGGGTGGAATCCAGAGGCAAGCGTGTAAAATATCGGAGAAGAAACGCGGGCCTCGGGGTCTAACCCACGTTTTGCTAAACTGTGCGGCCGCCATAAGCAAAGCACCACCCCAAACGACGCAGATTAGCGGCCCTAGGCCCCTTGCTAAAATCGTCGCCTCAAATGGGCCCTTAGTCCCCTCTAGTTTGAGAAATAACTCTTTAATTAAATCAAGGATTAAGAAACACGTCCTCACAATCTTTTCTCAACTTTTCATTGTATTTACTTGTTTATCTTTTTGTCCTTCAACACATCAGAAGTCTTAAAGCTGTTTCACTTTTAGATTCTGGCTAGCAAACTGGCTAATTACTTCCATAGCCATTAGCTTCATGCTCTATTCAATTATGTCAGTGTGATTCACTGCATTCTAATAAATATGAATATGTGTCTACCTATGATTGTTAATGAATTCGTAAAGCAGAAAATTTCTGCAAATAAAATGAGCAAAAAAATTCAATTCCCAAAAATAAAGCTTTCAGTAACAATTAATATACAGTTTAAGAAAGAGCAGCACCTGTAGGATTGAGAGTATCGGTTGAGAACCTACGTGGCTTCCATCATCACTACTCTAAGAAGGCGGGTACCCATGCGGGACCTACATGGCTAACTGAGAAGACTGATACTTGATATCACCACTCTCATTCTTCATTGCTTCTACAGTTTTGACAAAAGAAAAAATTAAAGAAAAATATAGCAGAGAACAGAAATGCAGGAAGTAATGATAGATTTTCTTTTTTCTGTGGAAGAGCAGCTTTCCCTTGCTTTGAATGAGTGAAACCAGCATGCTTGCCTACAGGCCAAGAAACAATCTGTCTTCTTTCTTTAATCCTCAGATATGCTGTTCGTATTGGAATCTGAAACTATTTAGGACAAGGCAAAGGCTGGAAAGTAAAAAAGAGAACTTCTACTTAGAGGCAAGATGCTATTTTTTATTCTCTCATCTTGTTTGATGCAAATTTTATCAATCAATGATATCAGAAACGAGGCAGGTGAATGAGGAGTTTCCCTTTTTTAAACTTTTCCAATTTCTCTCTCCCGATTCACCTTTCTTGTTAATTGTACATATTCTTTCATTATAGCTGAATATATTGAGTAGGAATATTTAATAGGTTATCTAGAGGAGATTGTACATATTATTATTTATTGGAATGAAAGCAAAAGGAAAAAGACATTCAACTTAGTTTCTCAAAACTTATATTGGTATCAGAGCCTCTCGACAGAACTTCGACTCGGCTTATCTCGACATAACTTCTCCTTCGTTTGAATTCCAACTGGACGCACTTCCTCTCCATCTCTCGGCTCGTTTTTCTTACTCTCTTCCTCGCATAGACGCTTGTGACCTTCTTCGTGAGATCATGTACACTGCAATATTAGGGCAAGGTCGGCTTCCCTCTCTCCCTGTGCTCGACTCGACTTGCCTGTTCGAAGCGCACGAGCAACATTTTCCTCTTTGTCTTCCTCGATCACTGCTTGACACTTGCGCTGACTCAACTCCTTCTACCGCGTTGTTCTCAGAGCTAGAGAGCAAACCCTAGATCTTATTTCACCGCCGAAATCCTCCCTTCGGCTTTCTTTCGGTCTCGGCTTGAATTCAAGGCAGTGCAGGTTATTCATCTTTGCACTTAAGGATAACCAACNAAGGCAGTGCAGGTTATTCATCTTTGCACTTAAGGATAACCAACAACTGATTGCTTTGCTGAATCTGTAGTTTTCTTTTTTTTTTAGAATTGTCGGTTCTTGGTTTTCTTTGGTTTTAGGTTGATTAATTTCGATCAACAACTTTCTTGATAATGAACTTGTGAGTGGCAATTATGTTTAGAATGTCTTCAGGGAAAACACATGAAATCTTAACTATTAGATTTACGAGAAAGAATTATGTTGTATAGGATATTCAGTTCAAGATGTTTTTGAAAGGGAAGGAGCTTTGGGGTCATATTGATTGGTCTTCTCCAACACCTGCAGAGTCGAAAGATCTTGGTCAATGGGAGGCAAAGGATGCTTGGATCATTTCTTGGATTTTAGGATCTATTGAGGTTCATATTGTGAACAATTTACAATCCCTTGAAACAACTAAAGAAATGTGGGATACTTGGAGCACGTCTACAATCAAGATAATATTGCAAGACATTTTTAATTGGAACTTGATATGAGTAATTATAGTCAAGCTAATCTCTCAATTGAAAAATATTATTCTGCCTTTCTTAATATGTAGCAAATATTCTGGTTTTATTTATGTTAAGATGTCAAAGGAGAATTTAGCTAGGCTTTAAACCATTCATGAAGTGAGTCGTCGTGATCAATTTTTTATGAAGCTCAGACATGAATTGAAACCACTTGGGCTGGGTTGCTGAATTGAGATTTGGTTCCTTGTTTGAAGTATGTTTTAATGAATTACTGCGCAAAGAAAAAAGATTGCTGACACAAGCCGCTATCAGTGCAACTGATAGATCATCTGAAATTGTTAATATTGCATATGTTATTCAGACTCGAGGGAAAGAAATAACACAGTGTTATAGATGTAAAGAATTTGGTCATATTGCCCGCCATTGTGGTAAAGCGTTATGTAATTATTGTAAGAAAATGGACATATTATTAAGGAGTGTTCTGTAAGGCATCAAAACCGCAAACCACAAGCCCTTCATACTGCGGTATTTGACTCTCACAATCTTGGTTTGACATCCACAGTTGCTGGCAATAATCAATCTGTTCTCACACCAGATATGGTTCAACAGATGATTCTCTCAATTTTTTCTGCCCTTGGTCTTCAAGGGAAAAACAAGCCTATTATTTATGTTCCTTCTCCTTGGTCTTTTGATTCTGATGCCACAAATTATATGACCGCCACATCTAATTTATTGCATAATCAATGCTAGTATACCGATACTCAACATATTCAGGTCGCTGTGAAAATAATATTCCAATTACGATAGTTGGGGATATTAGCCCCACCTTCTGACATGTCTTAGCTTCTCCTAAATTACCTGCTAACTTACTTTCTTTTGCTCAAATGGTGAATAACAACTATGATGTACACTTTTCTCATGATGGTTGTATTGTGCAGGATCAGGTGTCGGGGAAGTTGATAGAGAAGGGGCTTAAAGTGGTCAGATTATTTTCAGTACAATTTACTGTTCCACGGACTCTGTCATTAACTTCTTCAGTTGTTCAAAATAAGGCTGACATCTGACATAAATGATTAGATCATTCAAACAATATTGTTTTGAATCATTTGTTGCAAAGTGGTGTTTTTGATTCTACAAATAAAAGTTTATTAGTTGACTGTTCTTCTTATAAACTAGATAAAAGTAAGACATTGCCTTTTTCTATTTTAGACAGTCGTGCCCATAAATATTTGATATTATTCATAGTGATGTTTGGGGAATTACACATGTTATTTGACATGCTCAGTATAATTATTTTATGACATTTATTGATGTTTACAGTCGATTCACATGGGTCTATTTTTGCATTCCAAAACAGAAGTGTTTACTATGTTTCAAACCTTTGTGACATATATTGAAACTCAGTTCTCCAATTGTATTAAAACCTTACTGTCTGATAATTGTGATGAATACATATCTCATGAGTTTCAAGTATTTGTTGATAACAAGAGTATTGTTTCACAACATTCATGTCTTTATACACCTCAACATAATGGAGTTATCGAATGAATTAATCAACATCTATTGGATATGGTGTGCACATTGTTGTTAGAATATTTTGTTCTGGCTAAGTTTTGGATTAAAGCTTTAGCTACTATAGTTTATCTTATTAATCATTTACCATCTCAGCAATTGAAGTTTGATTCTCCTTATTATCAAATGTTTGGTAAATATCCTAATTATTATATGCTACATACTTTCAGATGTATTTATTTTGTTCATTTATTTGCTCTTGAACATCATGAGTTGACAACCCCGTCTGTTCGATGTGCTTTAATGGGTTACAATCCTATTCATAAAGGTTTTATGTGTTATGATTCAATTAATAATCGATGACGCATCTCTCGGGATGTGATTTTCTTTGAACAAGAATACTATTTTCAACATCCTCTTTGGACATCTGATACTATTGTACTTCCTCACTTTGATAATTCTTCTTTTGATAAATGGTTCAAGCCTAGGTTGGTCTACACATGATGTCTGCCCCCTTCATCTTTAATCATCCTTGACTGTGCTCCTGAAAATGCTCTAATGATTCTTCGACGATAAAGTCGACACAATGGTTTTTTAGTTAGATAAGACAATTCTACTATTTTAACTAGTATTACAGTTCCTGCCTCTTATTTTCAGGATACTAAATAAACTTGTTGGATAAAAGCCATGCAAGAGGAATTTTAGGCACTTCAAGACAATCACACTTGGGATATTGCAGGTGTTAAACCCATTGGTTGTAAATGGATTTAACACTGCTCTCATTCTTTATGGCTTCTACAATTTTAACAAAAGAAAAAATGCATCAGAGAACAGAAATGCCAGGAAGTAATGACAGATTTTCTTTTTTTGTTGAAGAAAAAAAAAATAAGTGTGTTGTAGGAGATTCTTTCACTTGCTTTGAATGAGTGAAACCAACATGCTTGCCTGCAGGCCAAGAAAAAATCTATCTTCTTTCTATAATCCTCAGATATATTGTTCGTATTGGAATCTGTAAGCATTTAGGACAAGACAAATGCTAGAAGGTAAAAAGAGAACTTCTACTTAGAGGGAAGATGGTATTTTTTATTCTCATATCTTATTTGATGCAAATTTTATCAATCAAGAATACCAGAAGTGGCAGCTGAATTAGGAGTTTTCTTTTTTGAATTATTTCTAATTTCTCTTTCCTGATTTACCTCTCTTGTTAATTGTAAATATTCATTCCTTATAGCTGAATATATTTAGAGAATGAATATTTATTAGGTTACCTAAAATGGATTGTACAAATTATTATTTATTAAAAAGAAAGTAAAGGAAAAAGACATTCAACCTATTTTCTCAAAAGTTATTATGGTATCAAAGCCTCTCGATAGAACTTCTCCTTCGTTTGAATTCCAACTGCACACACTTCTTCTCCCTCTCTCGACTCGTTTTTCTTACTCTCTTCCTCGCATAGATGCTTGTGACCTTCTTTGTGAGATCCATTGCACTGCAATATTATGGAAAGGTTGGCTTCCTTCTCTCCCTGTGCTCGACTCGTCTTGCGTTCTCGAATCGCACGAGCAACATTTTCCTCTTCGTCTTCCTCGATCGTGACTTGACATTTGCGCTGACTCGGCTCCTTCTAACACATCATTCTCAGAGCTAGAGAGCAAACCCTAGATCTTATTTTACCACCCGAAATCCTCCCTTCGACTTTGACTTCCTCTCTTTCAGTCTCAGTTCGAATTTAAGGCAGTGCACACTTTTCTTCTTCTTGAGATCCTCTACACTGCAATATTAGGATCACCAGCAACTGATTACTTTGTTGAATCTGTATTTTTCTTTATATTTTTCTTTTTTTTTGGAATTCGCGGTTCTTGGTTTTCATTGGTTTTAGGTTGATTAATTTCAATCAACAACTTCTTTGATAATCAACTTGTGAGTGACAATGCAGTTTAGAATGTCTTCTGAGAAAACACATGAAAGCTTATCTATTAGATTTATGAGAAAGAATTATGCAGCATGGGAATTACGGTTCAAGATATTTTTGAATGAGGAGGAGCATTGGGGTCATATTGATGGTTCTACTCCAACACCTATAGAGCCGAAAGACCTTAGTCAATGGGAGGCAAGTGATGCTCGGATCATTTTTTAGATTTTGGGATCTATTGAGGTTCATATGGTGAACAATTTATGATCCTTGACATAGTTAAAGTAATGTGAAAATACTTTAAAAGTGTTTATAATTAAGATAATACTGCAGGACACTTTCAATTAGAAATTGATATGAGTAACTATAGCCAAGGTAGTCTCTCAATTGAATAATATTATTCTGGTTTTCTTAATTTATGGTGCGAATATTCTTCTATTATCTATGCTAAGGTGTCGAAGGAGAATTTAGCTAGTCTTCAGGCCATTCATGAAGTGAGTCATCGTGATTAGTTTTTGATGAAGCCCATACTTGAATTTGAAATTGCTCGGGCTGGGTGCTGCATAGAAATCTGGTTCCTTGTTTGGATGTATGTTTTGGTGAATTACTGCACAAAGAAAAATATTGGTGACACAAGCCGCTATTGGTGAAACTGGTGGATCATCTAAAATAGTTAATATTGCATATGTTGTTCAAACCTGAAGGAAGAAAACGACACATTGTTACAACTGTAAAGAATTTGGCCATATTGCCTACCATTGTGGTAAGAAGTTCTGTAATTATTATAAGAAAAAATGAACATATTATTAAGGAGTGTCCTATGTGGCCTCAAGAACACAAACCACAAGCCCATCATGATGTGGTATCTGACTCTCACAATCTTGGTTCTACATCCATTGTTGCTGGCAATAATCAACCATTTCTCACATCGGATATGGTTGAACAGATGATTCTCTCTGTCTTTTCAGCCCTTGATCTTCATGGGAAATGTAAGATTATTATTTTTGTTCCTTCTCATTGGTTTTTTGATTTCAACACCATAAATCAAATGACTGTCATATCTAATTTATTGCATAATTAACGCCTGTATATTGATATTCAACATTTTCAGGTCGTTGATGGAAATAATATTCCAATTACAAAAATTGGTGATATTAGCCCCTCCTTCCGACATGTGTTGGTTTCTCCTAAATTATCTACTAGCTTACTTTCTGTTGGTCAAATGGTGGATAATAATTACGATGTACACTTTTCTCCTGATGCTTGTATTGTGCAGGATCAGGTGTCTGGGAAGGTGATATCAAAAGAGACTAAAGTGGGCAGATTATTTCAAGTACAATTTATCATTCCTCACACTTTGTCATTAGCATCTTCAGTGTTGAAAATAAGGCTAGCATCTGTCATAAACGATTAGGTCATTCAAATAATACTATTTTGAATTATTTGTTGCAAAGTGATGTTTTTGATTAATATAGAAAAAATATTATTAGTTTACTGTTCTTCTTGTAAACTAGAAAAAGTAAGACATTGTCTTTTCTTATTTTAGATAGTCGTGCCAATAATGTTATGACATTATTCATTGTGTGTTTAGGAAATTACACATGTTATTTCACATGCTCAATATAAGTATTTTGTGACTTTTAATGATGATTACAGTCGATTCACATGAATTTATTTTTTGCATTTCAAAGCAGAAGTGTTTACCGTGCTTCAAACTTTTGTGACATATATTGAAACTTTGTTCTCCACTTTCATTAAAACCTTACGGTCTGAAAATGGTGATGAATACGTGTCTCATGAGTTTCAAGCATTTCTCCATAACAAGGGTATTATTTAACAATGTTCACGTCCTTATACACCTTAGCAAAATGGAGTTGCCGAACAAAAAAATTGACATCAGCTGTATATGGTGCACACATTATTGTTAGAATATGTTATTTCAGCTATGTTTTTAACTGAAGCTTTATCTACTATAGTTCATTTGATTAATCGTTTATCATCTCAATAATTAAAGTTTGATTCTCCTTACTATCGAATGTTTGGTAAACATCCTAATTATCATATGCTACATACTTTCAGATGTGTTTGTTTTTTTTAATTTACCTACTCATGAACGTCATAAGTTAACAACCCATTATGTTAGATGTGCCTTTATAAGTTATAGTCCTAATCATAAAAGTTTTATGTGTTATGATTCAAATAATAATTGATGACGTATCTCTCAGGATGTGATTTTCTTTGAACATGAATAATATTTTCAGCATCCTCTTTCGTCATCTGATACTGCTGTGCTTCCTGACTTTGATAATTCTTTTTTTGATGAAAGGTTCAAGCCTGAGCTGGTCTACACATGAAGCTTGCCCCCTTCATCTCCAGTCCTCCCCATCTATGCTCCTGAAAATGCTCTAATGATTCTTTGACGATAAACTCAACACATTCGTCCTCTAGATAGAAATGACTATTCTGCAATTTTAACTAATGCTACCGTTCCTACCTCTTATTTTCAGGCTGCTAAACAAACTTGCTGGATAAAAGCCATGCTAGAGGAACTTTAGGCACTTCAAGACAATCACACTTTGGATATTGTTTCATTTCCTGTAGATTTTGAACCCACTGAATGCAAACGAGTTTATTCTCTTAAGCTTTGAGTTGATGATTCCCTTGACAAATATAGGCATGATTGATAGCTCTTGGCAATTGATAAGAATATGAGATTGATTATGAAGAGACCTTTGCACTTGTGGCTAAGATGACAACTATTTGACTTGTTCTATCAATTAATGCATCTAAATGCTGGTGCTTACAACATGTGGATGTTAAGAATGCATTTTTGCATGGGGACCTTAGAGAAGGTATATATATGACTACTCCCCCATGCTTGTTTTCCATACCCTCACATAATGTTTGCAAACTCAAACACCCTCTATACATTTTGAAACATATTCTACAAGCCTAATTTGAAAAGTTTCCCAATACTCTTCTTAGCTTCACTTTTATTCAAAGTTAGTATGATTCTTCATTATTTTTTTGTAAGAATTACAAGGAAATTGTTATGTTATTAGTCTATGTTAATGATATTGTCATCACCAGATCTGATACTCAATTGATGCCTCTGTTCGAGGAGAGTCTTCATGGTTCTTTTCATATGAAAAATTTGGGTTCTTTAACTTATTTCTTAGGTCTAAAGGTTCACTCTTCTCCCACTAGTATTTTTTTTTATCAGCATAACTGTACTAAGAAACTCATTTCTTTGGCTGGTCTCCAAGAGGGTCATCCTATTAATACTTCTTTGGAGGTGAATGTTAAATATCAACGGAATGATGATGACTTTCTATCTGATCCATCTTTGTATCGACAACTTTTTTGGGAGTCTCAATTATCTAACTATTACACTTTCTGATATTTCATTTACTATGCAACAAAGTCAAATTATGATGGCTCCTACATATCTTCATTTAGCTACAGTTTGATGATTTTTTAGGTATTTGAAAGGTACATCTCATCGTGGTTTGTTCTTCCTTGTGGAATAATCTATTCACTTAACAACATATAATGATGCTGATTGGGCGGGTTGCTTATATACATGTCGATCTATTACTAGTTGGTGTTTGTTTCTCCGGAACTCTTTAATTTCTTAGAAGAGTAAGAAACAAGATTGAGTGTCTAAGTCTTCTACTAAGTCTAAATATTGTGTCTATGTCCTCTGCTTGTTCTGAGTTCATCTGGCTTTGGTGTTTGCTGGCTGACCGCGATTTTATATATGCTTAAAAATACAAGATAAATATGAACGTAATAAATATTCAATAATTGTAAAG
>JXCR01068647.1:0-10922 GCA_002079205.1 Phalaenopsis hybrid cultivar
AATTTTTAATTATGTTCACTTTTCTAATCCTCATTTAACCAAATTTGATTTAGCCTAGGTCAATACTATGCCCTTAAGATTTTGGTAGATGGCTTAGTTATTTTTTTCTTAAAAAGTTGAATTTTAGGTGATGATGATTCATTTTTTTTTGAAATTCATTTTTAAATAAAATAGAAGTATTAAATTTGTTAGTTATCAACACCCAAAATCATACCCCTAAGTTTATGATCATTTAATTGAGTAGACTTCCAAATTTTAATAATTTAAGGAAATTGCAATTTTTTCCTTTTAATTAAGAAAGGTGAGATTGATTTCTACCAATTAATACCTTATTTTTCAATCATCCAAATATGTTGATTAGGATCAAAGGTTGCCCATTTCCCCTTTTGACTTAAGCCTAAATGTTAATTAATGCCAAATTTCCAAAACTACATTTTTGCCCCTAAGGCTCTAATACATCATAATTCACCAAATTAAACTTAAATGACTTTGAAATTTGTATCCTACTTTACTCATTGGCCAATTAAGACATCAGACAAGAAAATGTGATTTTTCAAATTTTAATTTAATTTACATATTTATTTATATGCAAGAATAGGATTTTTCAAAGAAAACTCTATAACTTGACCAAGGCAAAGCCTAATCACTTGAAATTTTTTACTGGAGGTAGACTTAGACCAAAAAATTATTGGCACCAAATTTTAGGATTTTTTGAATTTTATTTGAATTATTAGAATTATTTTAAATTTTGGAGCATTTACTAATTATAAAATATTTTAAATGGGGAAAATTAAGTTTTATATTTTTCTTAAATCTCTTTGAGGTCAAGGAACCTAGAGAAATAAATTTCATATTTTTATAATTTTTTTTTTGAATTGTTAGAATTATTTTAGTAAAAATCCATTTTTAGCCTGTTTTAAAAAAAATATTTTAAGCTTCAAAATTCAATAACTTTACTTAGAAAATCAAGAAAAATATTACAATTATTCCTAAGTGCATAAGAAATAATTTAGAACATTTTCATGAATTTTATTTTTTTTTTGGGATTTGTATCATTTTTTAATTATTTAAACATTAAAGAAAAGCTTAAAAATGAAATTTTTATTTTAATTACAAATTTATTTTTAAAAAATTCATTTGATCACAGAGAAATCCAAAAACTAATTTTTATAATTTTTTGAGTTATATTTTAAATATTAAAAAATGATATTTAACTTAGAAAATCAATTTGAGTTATCAAATGAGGTCGAAATATTTTGAAAATTTTATGGGAAGTTCTCTGAATTTCAAATTTTAGTGGAGATTAAAATCCAAGTTATTTAGATGTTTATATTTTCCAAATAAATTTTCTTTGTGTTTTAGGGTTTGGTGAAGGTTAAGTGTATTCTTAATGACTTAGCCCATGAAATATTTTTCAAAGGGTTCTCTGGTCACAACTAACCTTCCAAAATTTTCTTGAAATTTTTTAAGTAACATGCTAATTATTATGATTAATTTATACAAACTATAAATATAAACTTGAAAAATATGGATTCTGTCTAGAGATCTCCTCTGACTTTGGCAAAATCAGAGAATGTTCCTTAAGACAGAGACAACAACATGCCAAAATTTCAAGCCATGGTAAAATGTCTACGTGCATGGAGAATTAAAAGACTCAAAACAGTGTTTAATAAATTGAAAAAAAAATATGCATCACATAAACTTCAAATTGTTTCCACATTATTCTCCTCTGTTCACTGAGCAAGAGGGTATTTTTATTTTATTTATGTGATTTTTCTATACATGATATGAATTTTTGAAGTTAGGGATCATTTTTTGATTTATTTAATTCCCTATTTATATATTAAATGTGCGGTGCCATCTCATCCTAGGCATCTCCGAACGGCGATGCGGCGCGCTCCCATTCATTGTGCTTTCCACCTTAACATGCCACACGACCCCCGGTTCACGCACAGAGAGTTCATCCAACTAGATCTCGTCCATTAATGAGATAAATGTGTGATCGAATGACTCTCCATCATCATCCCCAAATAGGATAACCCGTGACCGCTAACGTTAAAACCCTAAGATCTCACTCATTTTTCCACCAAATGAAATTGGGTTTGATCATATAGACTCGTCTAAGTGTGAAGAACACATCCATATGGTAAACATGCCATTAAATCACCTCAATTTAAATGGAGAATCAAAATGGGCTCGGGAAGAGGGGAAGTTCAATACCTTTTCTCTAAGAATTGAAGCTTCAAGCAGAGGTGCTCGACACATTGGTGGAGGTCCAAGGAGGCTAAGGATTGAGCCTCTGGTTGTGGTGAAAGGTCCAGACCCAAATTAGATCAAGGCCGGATTTGGGTGTTGGTCTTGAGCTATCCTAGAGGCACTACATAAGGTGAATTTGATGGGGCTTTGTCTTAGTTTAGTGTGGTGATGGTGTGGGTGAGTTTAATTTGGATTTGGTGCACTGTGGAGGTGTGGTGGAGAATGTGTTGTCTCTGGCAAGAATTTGAGCTAAAAAATTGAACTCTAGCAAGGGGAATTAGGGCAATGGAGTGGTTGGGTTGCACTCTGGAGGTCTCAAGAAAGCTCAAGGAGTGATTTCAGAGGGTATCCTTAAGATATTTTTAGCACCACCTTCATGGCCATGGAGGTGGAGCTTTTATAAAAATATCTTAGGGTGGCTCTATGGGCCAATTTAGGAGTGTGAAGTGTTGCCTATGTGGAGGACAGAGGCTCTAAACTTAAAATGGGATGAGATGGCTTCTAGGTTTAATTGGGTTTGAATTTTTTGTGGGTGGCTTAGAATTTTGGCTCCTCCGGTGACTAGGTCAGTCAAAAAGGCTAGGGGTGGTGGCCAAGAGGTCAGGTGAGCAAGGGGAATCTGTCACAATAATTTATTTGGGCAGGTGTTTGGTTTCGGCAAAAATCCCATAGGCTTAAGAAATTTTGCAAATAAATCCCTTGATTTGGGGATTCTTTGGTCCATGGCTAATTTGGGTTGTTCCATGAGGTTTAGCCGGGTTAATAAGGTCCAAAATTTGGCTGTGGAAGTCTTGCCTTGACCAATTTGGCTAGATTCGGTCAACTTTTGGTGAAGGGGTCCATGTAGGTCAATTTTGTTAAGGCTTGGGTTTGGGCTAGGCTAGCCATGTCCTTGAGACTAATTTATTAATGCAAATTGTGTATATGATTGTAATGAACATTTTTGTTGAAGGATTGAAATAATGTTGAGTTCAATTGGAAGCTCAATTTGAAGGATTTTGAGATTTTGGTCAATTTGGGCATGTTGGGCTAGACCTGGGCTTAGGATGAGCTAGGCTTGGAATTTGGCTCAATTTACTGGTCCAAATGATCAAGGAAGATGTTTTAAAGATTTTTCTAAGAAGTAATGGAGTGGAAATTTTTGGGCTAAGGCAATCAATTTGGTGGAATTTTAAGACATGACCAAATTAGGGCAAAATTGGGGCTTTTTGGACTTAGATAGAAATTAAATGAAATTAAGTCTTCACCAAGTACAATTGAAGCTCAATTTTGATGTTTAGGAGTGTTATGATAAGTTTTAAGCATAAATTATGGCAAATTGAGTAGTCTATACGTTTAATTTAGTGAGATTAAGTCATATGGCCAAAATTAGTGGTTTTATTTTGATCAAAAGTGGGCTCAAAGCATGGGCCAATTGAGCTTGCATTTGGCTTAGATTGGTCATTTGGAATGTGAATTTGAGTTTAGGTTTGAAATTGGGGAAGATTGGGACCAAATTGATGGACATTTGAGGTGAATTTAGGGGAATTAGGCCTTTAAAGATAATTGTGGGGTTTTGTCAAAATGGTCAAATTAGTCAAATTGGGTCATGTGGTAGTTGAGAAAAATGAAATTGGAAATATTTGGAAGGTTTTGACAATTTTTGGGATTTTTTGGAATTTTTGAAATTTTAGGCTAAGGAGGGGCATTTTGGTAGTTTGACAATTTTTTGTTGATTTTGGGTAATTTGGATGTTTTCAAAAGATTTGAAATAATTTTTTAACTAATTTTTGTATTTTGGGTAAATTTGGGAATTTTTGCAAAATTTAGGATTTCAAGGGTACTTAGGTAATTTGGGGGAGTTTAGTGGAAGAAGGCCAAGTTGAGTATTTTTGGTAGAATTGGGTTGCAAATCACCATAAATGAGCTATGGACCAATGGAAACCCCATTTGGGTCCTCTATGTACTAGTCTTAGCTAAACCCTAGCCTAGGGCCAGTGGGGGTTTATTGGACCATGTACATGAGTCTTCCAAAGGATTATGAGATCAAAGTTAAGAAATTTTTGGTTTGTCTTTATGAGTGATTGTGAGTAGGTGACTACCTTAGCTCTAGACCAACATCCAGGGTTAACCCTAAAGTTAAACAGTCCTATGGGAACTCTCCTTGAGCTCCCTCATGATGACCTCACCTACTAAGTGCTAGTGGTTAGGACCACTATGTGGAACTTCAAGTTGAGTAAAGAGGAGTTTGGAATTTCTAATGGTGAGGGTTCCTTTTCTAGTTTTATAGGAATAGTCAACAAGTAAGTCATATGGCTAGACCTTAAGCTACTAAAGAGGAAAAATTAGATCTCAACCAAAAGTGAGGTCAACATAAAAATTTCACACCATAAAAACTGCTAAGCTTAGAAATAATATCACATCTTTTTGTCAGTTTGAAACTTAGGAAAAAATTAACGATCTCTTTAAGAAGTGTCCACACCATGTGTTACCAGATTGGTTAATAATTCAAAATTTTTATAATGGATTGGTTAGATCTCTTAGATACATAATTGACATAGCCGCGGGTGGATAATTAATGTCAAAACCATTAGATGAAGCATATTCTTTAATTGAAGAGATGGCTACAAATAATTTTGGTTAAAAAGAGTAGCTAGTATTCATGATTTTGATGCAATATCTATTTTTGCTACCCAAATTGCTGCAATATCAAAGAATATGCTTCATGATTTTGATGCAATATCTATTTTTGCTACCCAAATTGCTGCAATATCAAAGAATATGCTTCATGATTTTAACCCTAAAAAGAGTAGCTAGTATTCATGATTTTGATGCAATATCTATTTTTGCTACCCCAAATTGCTGCAATATCAAAGAAGATAGATAAGTGTGGATATAATTATTCTCAGACAGCTCCTCTGCTTTAGAAAAATTCAATGGGACAAATGATGGATTCTTAGTCTTGATATGAAACTTTTAATGCAATAAACACCGACCGAATAATCCTTATTCCAATTATTATTTTCATGATTGAAAAAATCACCCAAATTTTAGTTGGAGTAACAATAACTCTAATGTTGTAAATCCGCAATGGGGGAACAATCCTGCCAACCCATTGGGGAACTCCAACAATCATAGAAATTCTAATTATAAACCTTATTACTTATCAGGTTTTAATAGCAATTCGCAGTGTAAAAAGAAGAAATTGTCAATGGAAGAATTAATAATGCAAATGGGAGCACAATTATAAAGTCAAGAAGCACAATTACAAAGTCAAGGAGCACAATTACAAAGTCAAGGAGCTGCAATTAGAAATATGAAAAATTAGTTGGGATGTATTGCTAATACACTTAATAATAGACCTCTAGAAACTTTGCCTACTAATGTTGAAGTTAATCCTAATGATTAGAACAAAGAGAAAATAATGGCTATTCAACTGAGAAGTGAAAAAGAATTGAAAACAAAAGTTTATAAAGAAATTAAAGTTGAAGTTGAGAAAGAAGGGAGCCCAGAAAAGAACTTTCAAAACTTACCAATATTTTCAGGACTTTTTTCTAAGTCCTTTCTTCTTTCTCTTATAGTTTTCCAAGAGGTGCCTTGGGATCTCTTCAAAATGTGTCTCGATTCGATGTATTTGCCCAAGAGATGCATTCTTTCATGATAATTTTCATCCATGGTGGTTACAACCACCTATTAAGCCAATGGGTTCCTCAAAAACTTCTTCAAAATTCGTGAAAACCAATTTTACTCGTCTAGTACTGCCACTGGTGTTAAACGTGGGGTCTCGGCACTTAGGCGCAACCTTCTCTGTTTAACCAATGCTTAAGTGCCGGATCTGACGCATAGGCGCCAAAACTCTTTCGCACAATTTTTCATTTTCTTGCTCCAAAGTTGATCTTTTTTCACTCATTTAAGCATTTTTTCCATTTTTATTTGTATCTGCAAGAAAAAATACAAAAATACCTTCCATTATAGCGCAATATCTCAAAAATAGGTATAAAAATGTGTGTAAAAATACTATATATTTTAGGTGTATCAAAGAACAATTTTTCTGATGAAATTCAACCCCAAATAGAGCCCAAGGTCGGTTCTCCAAGAGGTGCCTACAAAAACTTTTCAAAAATTTGTCAAAATACATCAAACCTTCTAGAAACGGGGTCTGCACCGCCTTTGTTACCGTAGGCGCTGGTCTGACTTCGTCGACACTGAGTAAAAATCTCGAGCCTTAAGTGCATCATCGGCGCTAACCTCGGCGCTGCCGGTGATGAGCATTTCTTCAAAAACATAATTTTGACTCCGAATTTCATTCTTTTTTCTTTCTTTTTTGCTTTAATCCCTAAAAATCAACAATCTTCAAGAAAACATCAAAATATTTTCTATTAAAGTTCAATATCACCAAAAATGAGTATAAAATATGGGTCTAAAAATGCATATATTTTTGGTGTATCATTCAAACTTACATGTTACTTGTCCTCATGTAACTTCTCTATTACATAAAAAATATGACTTATGGGAAAAAAATTAACTTTTAGATTTCCATATTTTAGTTTTCTAAATATAATAGTTTAATTTAAGAAAAATTCAAAACAGTTACAGTTAATACTAAAGGTGTGAGGATATTTAGTAATTAAGTCTAAGGTTTCTGATCCTCTATTTCTTTTAAGAAAAATTACAATTTGTCATATTAAAGTCACTTAAAAAATTCATATGAAAAAGAACCTAAAAAAACTTTATTATAATTAAGTTAGTATTCAAATCAAAAGTTTAGAAAATGTATCCAAGTCTTTTTCCTTAAATTGATTCAAGTTAATACTTCAAAAATATAAATTTACTATACTAAAAATAGAAAAACATAGTCTTATTCTCTTTTACCAAATATCTTAGCCCCTAAAATTAACCTTTATTATTTAACAATTTTACTTGAATTTACTATATATTTAGAAACATAATATAGTTATCCAAAGTTTACCTCTAATACCAAAGGTCATGTTAAATTTAAAATAATAAAAAAAACAGTTAAGTGAGGACAAATAAAATTAAGTTTTTTTCTAACAATGATATTTCTTCTCCCCCCAAACTTAATTTTTAATAATTTTTTACATGAAGAACTTTAAAAATGAAGGGTAAAAGAATATATAAAAAAAAATTCATACCTATTGGAGATTCTATTTTTTGAACATAAATTTTGAAATGATGCAGGTGCTAATATGCAAACTACAAGACTAAAAACATTAAATTGCACATAATACATATAAAATTTGCTTAGAAAGAGCTAATCACAATACATAACAAAGTGCAAAAAATAACAACAAAACTAAACTAAATTCTAAAAATGAAAACAGTTTTCCACATTACAGTTTAACATAAAATAACAAACAAAGTCTCAACAACATCACAACACAAAGAATACAATCACACAATACAAACACAAACTAATAAAAAAATAGACCACCAGTCATTATCTTCCTCATCATCGACATCTAACTTCCGCAGCTGATATGGAGTATAAGTAGGGTAAATAGGGAACTGAACTGTATAGTCACCCCTTAGATATCTCACTAAAGCATCATCATAAGCAGTATCATATTCAAATTTATGGCAAATCAGATCATCATTGTGAGCATTTTTAGTCTCCATAGTTTGCATCCTATGATCCATCCTCAAAATACCTCCTTGTTGAATCATCATCTGGTCCAACAACTCCCTGTTCACTTGAAGTAGGCTCACTAGGGGTTTTAGAAGTAGAAGGAATATCTATGGCCTGTCTTCCAGTTCTCTAATCAACATGGGACTCATAAGTCTTGATGTTGGCAGACCCAATCGGTCTCTGAGGCTCAATCCTTTCCTCATCAGGTCTGAAATCAACTCTTGCATGCTCATAAAGTGTGTAAATCAGAGCAGGGTGTGCCAATCTACTAGTGGTCTCTCCCAGAGCAATAGATCGAGTGTTCATATAAATGATAGAGCCTACATTTATATCCATCACTTGCTGAATACAAAAGTTCAAGATGACTCTATCCTTGGTTACTTCGCTATGATGATTCGTTGGAATCATCCTCCCAAAAATAAAACAATGTCAGACCTTAGATACTATGTTTAACATAGAAAGGGGAAAGTTAACTTTAACTCCATTCATTATTTTCCAAGCCCCTTTTTCACTTGTCAAAAAAGAAATAACTTCATCCGAAGCCTGATCTATAGCAGAAAAAGAATGATACTGGCATCTATACACATTTTCTAACTGATAAAACTCATTAATTTTTCTTGGAGTAAACTCCACCCTTTTTTCTCAAATAAAAACAAAATAATCAGAAGCTTCAGGAAGGTTGGCATAAAATTCCATTACAATCCCAGCTATCGCATCAGCGGTAAAATAATAAAAATTTTCTCACTATTGAGCAATAATCAAACGTTCAACTTCTCCTCCCGGATTTTTAAAACCTCGGTCCTGAATCACTTTTTTATTTTCTTACAAACTATAAAATCGAGCACTGGCTCTAAAGCTAACAAATCTCTGCTCGTCATATTCTATTTTTCTTTCGCTCGATCTAGGTGCCATATGAAATCTAATAAATATTTTAAAAATTTTGAGTAAATCCCAAAATTCCAAAAATCAAAATGTAAAACATTTTAAACTTCAAATCACTAAATAAGAGATCATCACCAAAGGATTTTCTCAAAAAATTTCCATATTTTTGGATTAATGCAATATGATATTAATCCTTGGTGAAAATCAAAATTTTTGGTTTAAAGTATAGCTCTTACCTAGAGAAGATAAAATTCAAAGTATTTTAGCCTCTAAATCGCCTCAAATCCGCCCAAAATCAAGCCCTAGCCTCCCAAACTGAAGGTTGAAGATGACTTAAGCGTAAAAAATGGTGGCCACGGTAAATATTGTGAATTTTTAGGGGCTTAATCTACTGTCGGGTCGACGGCGCCGTCGGCGCTGAAGGCCCGAAAAATTCCATATTTTGTTATTTTTAATTTTTAATTTCCTATCAACTTACTCAAAAAATTTTTAGTATGTTAGACACAAATTTTTATCTAACAATAATTTACAAATAAAATATTTCACAAACGTCAATTTTTACAAACAACAACAAACTAACTTTTATATATGAAAGTACATTTTTACAAACACATTTTTTAATTACACAATCACACATATTAAACAAACTAATTATAAATCGGCGTAGAAATCAAGCCACAACACTAAACACTATCACAAAACTATACACACAATCAAAGTTCAGAACTCTAAATGAAAAATAAAATAAATCAAATCAAATCCACACAATTACACTAAATATATATAATGTTCTAAAATAGATAGAGACTAAAGTCTTCAATTATTATGCCTCTTCTTCAGTGCTTTCTCCTCCTCTAATATCTCCCATAGATTGGTAATGAACATATAAGTTGTAGAGGGATCGGTACGGGAATTGATCTGTCAAATTTTCTTTGATCCACCTATTTTCCTTAAACATCCAAACTAATCCTACTTCAAAAGTTCCAATCTGATCAAAATTTTCTTTCATTCTCCAATCTAGGTGATCAAAAAGGTATTTAAGATCTCCTACTGCATTTATAATAATCTGAAGTTTCCTTTCAATTTTCTTCAATTTTTTTTTTAAAATAAGCAAACTTCCAACTGTTGGTGGTATTAACGGAGTTAAAGCATGTGAAGATTGATCTATGATGGCTTCTAATACTTCATTTCCATTTCGAAAATAATTCTCATCAATAGGGATCATGAGCTCCCAAGGTAATAAAGTCTTTTCCCAACTTTCATATGACACTTGGGCTTGACTGCAAATCAAAAAATATGGTAGATGGATGCCCATATCCATAAATTGGTCAATTAGTAAGGACACCCATAATAGATTTAAATATAATATACCCTATATCAATGTGTTTTCCCATTTGAATGCAATAATTAAAAATAGCACATTCTTTGGTGACTCTACAAATTTTCATAGTAGGGAGTAACTTTGCAGCAATAAGGAAATGTCATTCCTTCGAGATTGGATTAAGTAATGATGTAAAGAAACTAACATATCCTTCATCTTATTCCTCCCACATTTCACTTTGATCTGTTAGAAGATTATACATGTCTTGCATCAAATCTCATGTTGGAATGAAATTTGTATAATGACTGATTTGAACATTGTCTATCATATATAATTCATTAATCCTTGCAGAAGTAAATGGTACAGCCTTACCTCGTACGAAGATAACACTTTGAGTAATTTCATGTATGTTTTGCATAAAAATCCTTCACCACAAGCACAACATCCGCAGACGTAGTGTAACACAGAACATCCCAACACTTTTACAGAATGATCTTATCAAGCAGACCAGTTGGATTGATCACTCCACGATTAACAAATCCTCTTTACTTGGTCAATCTCCTCTTCACAATAACTTTATTGTAAAATGATAGAAAAGCTTGCCGACGGTGCCTTCGAGCCGGCCGACGGCGCCCGGGACGACTATGGACCTACTTTTGGCTGTTATGGGCCGAACTTCAATGTATTTGGACAGTTTTTAAAATGGTTCTTGTGACAACTCTTCAAACTTCATCCCTACACTTTAAAAGAAAAAATTTAGGCTAGAAAAAGGGGATGTGTGAGAGGAATGTTAGGAAAAGTGTGGAGAAAGTTTAGGGTTTCTAGAATAGGAGTAGA
>JXCR01068662.1:0-10467 GCA_002079205.1 Phalaenopsis hybrid cultivar
CTTAACATTCCCCGGAGTGAAGCTCTGGAAGTAATGTTTGGTCTGGGGTGTGGTTGTTCGGCCAGTGTCTGTGACTGGGTCCTAAAATTTTGTAATAAAATTAATCTTAATGAAATTGAAATTTGATTTTTGCACTTTCACCTTCCTCACTTTTGTTCTAAATTCCACCAATTTAAATTAACAGAAGAAAAAAAAAAGATGTTTGCACCTTCACAATTCCAAAATCCATTTAATAATGCTCTGTTGTTCTTGTTCGTTTTNTTTTCCGAAGTGGACGACGTGATTCCGATTCTGACGACCGACAACTTTCAACGAGCAACTACTCAACTTTTAGTGCCGACAACCAACTGTTTGTAAAATGGAGTTTCAGGCGTCAGCTCTCTGTAAAGTGACACTTTAAGCGCCAGATTCACAAAATTTGTTATTTTGACTTTAAATTTCGTCCTTTTTATTACTTTTGCTCCAAATTCTTAAAATTGATATACCTGCAAAAAAAATATGGAAATACCCTTCTTTAAAGTATAATATCATCAAAAAATAAGCATAAAATGAATACTTAAAATAACACATTATTTTGGTGTATCAAGATGGACATTCAAAACCTGGAGCAAAGAGTGAACCTTAATTAAACCATTAATGAAAAAACAAAATTCGAGGATAGTTTGGGATCTATAAGAATCCACTACCATTAGGACATGACTTTGAAATTCCTTCTTTGACAATAACATTTAAAACTTTCTGAGGACAAGTCACAACCTTAATCGGGAGTTTCCTTAAGCAAATTGCTTAAGATGTAAATAATTGTAGGGGCTTGCCCTAAAAGGAAAAGCGAACCCCAGAACATGTATAACAAATTGAATCTCTGGTTATTGGTATTTTTTCATTAAATTTTCTTCGTGGGTATGCCTCTGGAGTGTATTAACAAATGAACTTCAGAGCAATTTATGCGAAGTCCACTTCATCAAAGCTTCCCCACTTGTTTCTTTTGTTTGTCCCCATCATTGCAAGTCTTAGCCCTTCAATCTTCTCTTTATTCAGTTCATCCACAAGATTAGAGAGAGGAGGCTATTTAGAGAGAGGGATGATACATCGTGAGATTAGCTAGTGACTCCACAAGAATAACACGAAGACAACAAGAAAGACGGTGGCCTCCCACACCACACCGATCGAGGCGGCAGCGATCTGACGGGCACATCATATGCACCTAGCTAGAATTAATGACTAGGGCATACAAAACACCAAAACATAACCCTTTGAAACTAAAGGGAATACCTTAGAAGGATGTAACCCATGGTTACTAACAAAGATATTTCAAACCTCCCAGAGACTATGAATCCCTTGAGCCACGACATTTAAAAGGGATTCCTAGTTATGAGGTTGGTTATAATTGACGAATAACGATTTTCCACAGACGACAGAAAGCCATGAACATCTTAATCGGGTAATCATTTCCAGTGTATAAGTTAGTCCACCTGTTTGGCTTCTTTATAGAGTTAAGGTTTGACTTTTCATTAGTACCTTTCTTACCTTTCTCTGTAGTATAGAGGTTCTGATTAATTCATCTCTATCTTTTTAAATATCAGTGATTCACCTTGTAAACCCTTTCTCATCTGTTCAAAGAGCATTTCAAATCCTTTTTAAACAATCTCCCGGATATGAGACCTACTTTATGGGATAATCAGGTTTTCTTACCCCTTGAGCTTAAATCCTTGTAATCGTTTCATAATTCGACTCATTATATTAATCAAAAGTTTTCTTTAGGGTTCCTGATATTAAAGACGTAATTAACTATGAGAGCATATCCTTGTAGGAAGTAAGATCCCATAATTAAAACAAGCCTTATCTTACACTTGTAAGGTTAAAAAAAGGCTTATTCCATAGACCAAAAATTGGTTTTCATCATTCGGGTGGTTAGATCCATTTATAAGGTAATATTATCTTCCTTCTAGAGAACATATTATTCTGCGAAATACAGTGTCTGATCATCTAGATAAAATGTCTCTTGAAAGACACTATGGTGTTGGCAAACAAAAATTTCCCCAGTATTGGTGTGAGACATGTAATATGAAAAGTTTAAAACACTATATGTGTAAATCCCCCTATTAAATTTATTTATTTAAGGAAATGAATTTGTATAAGTTTTTAAAAATCAGGTTTTGAATGATTTTGAATTCGATTTCATAAGTTTTAATACAAATAAAATATTGATGTTTGTACATCATGTGATAAAACTTTTATTGTTCATTTACCATCGATAGTTGGACTATTAAAGTGCGCCTGACCTGAGAAAATATATTAAAATCGTTGAGAAAAATTTATAGGGCATACTTATAACTTAAAAATATTATAACACATAACTAATTGTTTAGGAGTCGGTATAATGTATGAATTGAACGATCTTGCGCTAGTTGGATTCTTCTTGATGAAACATTTGATTTGGCTTATGTTTACTTGATTAAGAATCAATTTGATCTTTCAACTATGCCCGAAAAGTTCTCATAAGTGATTTAATGATTTGTTATAGGCTTGATTTGACTCAAATTAAACTAATTTTGATATTTTTAGATCAGTCTCATTCAGTTTGACTGTAAGTTTGCTGAAATCATAATTTTGATGTCTTTTAATCAAAATTTGAATTTTTTTTTCTAAAATAATTATCTTGAGACCCCTATCAATCATACCTTCAAAATCGTGTTGGTTGATGGGTTTTTTGTTGACGGGGGCATCAATTAAAAAATTATTTTAATCCATTCAGCCAAAAAACTATTGAAGTGTTTAGATAACTCATGATGATTTTAACATAATTAGTATTGAGATATTTGAAGAAGAATCCAACTTAATTCATTCTGGACGGGTAGCTTTACATGACTTAACCAAGTCAATTTATTCACAATCTAAATATTTCATCTTTGCTACAAAATATTCAACNTCGCGATGCGCCACATAATATTTTTCACCCCGGTCGGAGTCGTCCGACGTGCCAAATGTCGACCGGCCTTCACCTAAGAGAAAGTCATAGCCTAGCAAAATGACCCCGACTACGTGCCCCTCAACACTCGTCGAAAAGGTCTCGGGTAGGTGTCTGAACTATTGGACGTCACGGACAGACTGTAAACTATCCCGAGTCATGCGGGTGGACACCTTACACTCGTGACATCAAAATTGATGTCATAATCACAAAACAAAAATTGCAACTAAATTAAAATGTCTCTATCAGATGATCGGGAATCCCTCGGAGGAGGTAACCTTGGTTGCTAACGAAATTTCCTATGGTCTAAATGAAAGTATAAAACTCATTGAGTTGAGTTTAGTAAATTCTTTTGGACTAAGTGAATCCGAAAGAAAATAGTGGTGTCAGAACGAGGGAACCGTAGGATCCTAACCTGTTCGCTCTAATCAACTTTAACATTCCCCATAACATTTAAATAACCATAAGTTTATGTGACATTTGATTTGACATCATGACTTGACACATTTGAAAACTTAAATTTGCTACAACGAGAAGCTTGGAGCTAGCATTGTCGGCAGCACGTCCATCTTCAACTGCAAAACATGTATACATCAACTGCAAAACATGTCTACATCAACTAAATCATTCTCTCCTTAAAATTAAACTACTAATCCACAGGACTTTGAGGTTGTTTGCTTATGCAACATAAATCCTCAACTTATCTTTAGGTCTTTGTATGGTTCTGCTATAAAATATAAGCCCTAACTCATCTTAGGATTTTGAGGTTGTTGTTCGTTACGACCTAAATCCTCACATCTTCCATGCTATTTGTGTGATCGTTTCACACAAATGTAAGCCCTAATTAATGAAATTGGAAGGATGAAACATTTAAATATTTCTCATATAAATTGAAGCCAAACTATAGGGTAACTTGGGAAGTCACTGAGACTCTTCTCTGGATCTATGACATCCCCTAGTCTCTTCTTTCTTTAGATTCAAAAAATAAAATGTTCTAAATTTGAGTCATTCCCCTTTCACACCTCTTTGTCTGATCTCTTTGAAAAGTCTTATTCTTTGAAATTCTTGAAGACAATATCCCATGATTTTTATCGAGAGTTTTCTTAGGTATCTTCGTTTATCTAAGTTGTAATTAATTATAAGGGTTTTCCTTTATAGGAAACTTTCAAGAACTCAGCTTAATATAAACCCTATTTAATATTTCATATTAAATAAGAAAACTTGTTGGCTTATAAATAACATGGTAGACCAAACGGATGTGATATATTCCTTAATTTATTTGATCGAGCCTCACACTCAAATCTTATGTTCATCTTTCAGGATAGATACATGGCTTGAGACGTAGTGCTTTTTCATCTAAACTTTGAAAGATATGGGATCAGTTTGATTTCACATTTTTCTAAAACTATATATATATATNTCTGAAGCGGACGACGTGGTTCCGATTCCGGCGACCGACAACTTTCAATCGGCAACTCCTCAACTTTTAGTGCCGACAACCAACTCTTTGTAAAATGGCGTTTCAGGCGTCAGCTCTCTGTAAAGTGGCACTTTGAGCACCAGATTCACAAAATTCGTTATTTTGACTCCAGATTTTGTCCTTTTTGCTACTTTTGCTCCAAATTCCTAAAATTTATATACCTGCAAAAAAAAAAACATGAAAATACCCTTCTTTAAAGTACAATATCACAAAAAAATAAGCATAAAATGTATACTTAAAATAACACATTATTTTGGTATATCAAGATGGACATTCAAAACCTGGAGGAAAGAGTGAACCTCAATTAAACCATTAATGAAAAAACAAAATTCGACGATAGTTTGGGATCTATAAGAATCCACTACCATTAGGACATGACTTTGAAATTCCTTCTTTGACAATAACATTTAAAACTTTCTGAGGACAAGTCACAACCTTAATCGGGAGTTTCCTTAAGCAAATTGCTTAAGATGTAAATAACTGTAGGGGTTTGCCCTAATAGGAAAACCGAACCCCAGAACATGTATAACAAATTGAATATCTTGTTATGGGTATTTTTTCATTAAATTTTCTTCATGGGTATGCCTCTAGAGTGTATTAACAAGTGAACTTAAGAGCAATTTATGTGAAGTCCACTTCATCAAAGCTTCCCCACTTGTTTCTTTTGTTTGTCCCCATCATTGCAAGTCTTAGCCCTTCGATCTTCTCTTTATTCAGTTCATCCACTAGATTAGAGAGAGGAGGCTATTTAGAGAGAGGGATGATACAACGTAAGATAAGCTAGTGACTCCACGAGAATAACACGACGACAACAAGAAAGACAGTGGCCTCCCACACCACACCGATCGAGGTAGCAGCGATCTGACGGGTGCATCATATGCACCTACTAGAATTAATGACTAGGGCATACAAAACACCAAAACCTAACCCTTTGAGACTAAAGGGAATACCTTAGAAGGATGTAACTTACGGTTACTAAGGAAGATATTTCAAACCTCCCAGAGACTATGAATCCCTTGAGCCACGACATTTAAAAGGGATTCCTAGTTATGAGGCTGGTTATAATTGACGAATAACGATTTCCACAGACGACAGAAAGTCATGAACATCTTGATAAGGTAATCATTTCCAGTGTATAAGTTAGTCCACCTGTTTGGCTTCTTTATATAGTTTAGGTTTGACTTTTCATTAGAAACCTTTCTTACCTTTCTTTATAGTATATGTGTTCTGATTAATTCATCTCTATCTTTTTAAATATCAGTGATTCACCTTGTAAACCCTTTCTCATCTGTTCAAAGAGCATTTCAAATCCTTTTTAAACAATCTTCCGGATATGAGACCTACTTTATTGGATAATCAGGTTTTCTTACCCCTTGAGCTTAAATCCTTGTAATCGTTTCATAATTCGACTCATTATATTAATCAAAAGTTTTCTTTAGGGTTTTTTATATTAAAGATGTAATTAACTATGAGAGCATGTCCTTGTAGGAAGTAAGATCCCATAATTAAAATAAGTCTTATCTTACACTTGTAAGGTTAAAAAAAAAAAGGCTTGTTCCATAAACCAGAAAATGGTTTTCATCTTTCGGGTGGTTAGATCCATTTATAAGGTAATATTATCTTCCTTCTAGAGAACATATTATTCTGCCGAATACAGTGCCTGATCATCTAGATAAAATGTCTCTTGAAAGGCACTATGGTGTTGGCAAACAAAAATTTCCCCAGCATTGGTGTGAGACATGTAATATGAAAAGTTTAAAACACTATTTGTGTAAATCCCCCTATTAAATTTATTTATTTAAGGAAATGAATTTGACTATAAGTTTTTAAAAATCAAGCTTTGAATGATTTTGAATTCGATTTCATAAGTTTTAATACAAATAAAATATTGACGTTTGTACATCATGTGGTAAAACTTTTATTATTCATTTACCATCGATAATTGGACTATTAAAGTGCGCCTGACCTTAGAAAATATATTAAAATCTTTTAGAAAAATTTATAGGACATACTTATAACTTAAAAATATTATAACACATAACTAATTGTTTAGGAGTCGGTATAATGTATGAATTGAACGATCTTGCGCTAGTTGGATTCTTCTTGATGAAACATTTGATTTGGCTTATGTTTACTTGATTAAGAATCAATTTGATCTTTCAACTATGCCTGAAAAGTTCTCATAAGTGATTTAATGATTTGTTCTAGGCTTGATTTGACTCAAATTGAACTAATTTTAATATTTTTAGATCAGTCTCATTCAGTTTGACTGTAAGTTTGCTGAAATCAGAATTTTGAATGACTTTTAATCAAAATTTAAATTTTTCTTTCTAAAATAATTATCTTGAGACCCCTATCAATCATACCTTGAAAATCGTGTTGGTTGATGGGCATTTTGTTGACGGGGACATCAATTAAAAAATTATTTTAATCCATTCAGCCAAAAAACTATTGAAGTACTTAGATAACTCATGATGATTTTAGCATAATTAGTATTGAGATATTTGAAGAAGAATCCAACATAATGTACTCTAATGGCAAACACTTATTCATTCTGGACGGGCAGCTTTACATGACTTAACCAAGTCAATTTATTCACAATCTAAATATTTCATCTTTGCTACAAAATATTCAATAAAGGAATATCATTACTTCCAATCTCCAATCGGTTCATGAATGTAACGAACAAAAAAAAAAGATAAAATTAGAAGAACATGGAACTCTACCAACCAAATAATCAGTCATATTCTTGTACAGAAATCAAATAAAAAGAATCCAGTCATTTCGTCAACAAGGAGGCATATATGATGGCGGCGGCAGCATCCCTTCATCCTTCCCTTCCCCGTTCTTCACAATGAGCACGGTATCCATTCCCCAGCTCGAATGCGTGTCAATATGGCAGTGCATGAACCAAACTCCTGTTCCACAAATTATTTAATTAGAACACCCACACCACACCCACGAAAAATTATTGCGTGCGGTGTCTGATCAGGACCGTCAAAAATTTTTGAATAGGCTCCATTCCAAAAAAAAAATGTATTTCAGTGGCTCAGATCAGACACCTCACTCAAATATACATAAAATAAAAAAATAAAAAAAACAAAAAATTACCTGGATTCCGAGCCCTGAATCTGATGGCCGCCCACCCACTCTTTGGCACTCCAACCGTGTTCTCATATGGCGGATCAACCAAATTATAACTCAACGGATCCTTACTCTCATCAAAATTCCCAAAACCTCTTCCCACCACATAGAAACTGTACCCATGCAAATGCATGGGATGGTTCTCCGACGCCAGCAAATTAGTCCCCTGAAACACAATCTCCAAACTCCTATTATACTCCACAACCCTCACCTCCGTCCTCCTCTCTGGAAAGAGGTACGATCCTGCCAGATTCTCCCCCGTAAAATTGAATTTCACCGGTGGCTCCGCCGGAAACCCCGTCCCATACACCCCGCTTATGTTCTCATAATAANTCACGAAAAATTATTGCGTGCGGATACCACACTAAAAATTTGCATGCGGTGTTTGATCAGGACCGTAAAAAATTTTTGAGTGGACCCCATTATAACAAAAAAGAACAAAAAATATGAATTTCAGTGGTTCAGATCGGACAACGCACACAAATTTACATAGAATCAAACAAAAATTTAAAAAAATAAAATAAAAAATTACCTGGATTCCGAGCCCTGAATCTGATAGCCGCCCACCCACTCTTCGGCACTCCAACCGTGTTCTCATATGGCGGATCAACCAAATTATAACTCAACGGATCCTTACTCTCATCAAAATTCCCAAACCCTTTTCCCACCACATAGAAACTGTACCCATGCAGATGCATGGGATGGTTCTCCGACGCCAGCAAATTAGTCCCCTGAAACACAATCTCCAAACTCCTATTATACTCCACAACCCTCACCTCCGTCTCCCTCCCCGGAAACAGGTACGATCCTGGCAGATTCTCCCCAGTAAAATTGAATTTCACCGGTGGCTCCGCCGGAAACCCCGTCCCATACACCCCGCTTATGTTCTCATAATAAGCCTCCAGTATATCTCTGTTCCCAGTTTCAAAGCTTATGTTGTTAAGACTCGCCGCAAACCGGTCATGATTCGCCCCGGTGCAATTCCTTCCCGGCTCGCAGGGCAGCAGATTTACAGACACCGTGATGGTTATCCGCTCGTCTACGGTCTCCGGTAGGCCCGCTGGTGCATCCAGAGATCTTAGCCCGGCGACGAAATCCGTAGCAGCTTTCGTGTCGTTAAACTCGGGGAGGGATGGCAGCAANACTTATGTTGTTGAGACTCGCCGCAAACCGGTCATGATTCGCCCCGCTGCAATTCCTTCCCGGCTCGCAGGGCAGCAGATTTACAGACACCGTGATGGTTATCCTCTCGTCTACGGTCGCCGGTAGGCCCGCTGGCGCATACAGAGATCTTAGCCCGGCGACGAAATCCGTAGCAGCTTTCGTGTCGTTAAACTCGGGGAGGGATGGCAGCAATGGCGTGTCCGTTGTCGTGTTGTCGTATTGCAGAATGGCGGTAGTGGTGGTTACATCGTAGTCAATATCCGCGCTGCCGTAGGAGCTCGCTGCCATGTAGAAACGGGTGCCATTGGTGGCGTTTGTGTGGAGGAGGATGTCCATGGTTTGGCCCGGGGTGATCATTATGTAGTCGGTGGTGTATGGTTTGGTATAGCTGGCGTCCGTGCCGACGATCGTGAGGCCGTGGCCGGCGACGGCAAAGAAGAGCTCGTTGTTTAGAGCGGCGTTTATGACGCGGAGGAGGTAGGTTTTGTTGCGCTCGACTTGAGCCGTGAAGGTGTCGGATGAGGAGCATGAGTAGTGATCTCCGGGCTGGCCGTTGATGGTGAAGGCGTCGGACAATAGTGGTGTTCCGCCTGTTAAGAGCGCGTCGGCCAGAACTTGGCTCACGTTTGCTTTCCACCACTCGGCTGCATCCATCATTATTTTTTGAAAAAAATTAATTAAAATTAATAATAATGCTAATTAATATTATGGGTAACTAAAAAGTTTAGTGTTATATGCATATGTAAATATGAAAGTTTAGGTGTTGCATTAGTGTTATGTTACGTAAATGCTTTAAATAATGATAGAATGTTTGAATTACTAACCAAGAATGATTGGGATTTCTTTGTCGGGGATAGAGAAGGGGAAGGTTGTGCCATTTTGTGGGTGGACGATGACGGCGCCGTGGACCGTGGCGCGGTCCCAGTCACTATGTGCGTGCCACCAGATGGTGCCTTCTTCTTCGCTAAATATAAGGCGGTATGTAAAGTTTGTGCCGGGCTGGATCGGGCATTGCGTCACGTACTCGGGTCCATCAAACCATGGGTTTCTGGGTTGGCTTAGTCCGTGCCTAAAATGAGTTATAAAGTTTGCAAATATTATTTTTTGGTTATATAAGTAATAAGAGTATCTTAATATGAGGACATGTGTGGAAAATTTATTATACCAATGAAGGGTGATGTTGTAATCTCCTTGGTTCTTTACATTGACGAGTATGGTATCGCCTTTTTGAGCGTATATTGTTGGCCCAGGAAATTGGCCGTTTACCGTTAGAATATTCTTTGTTTCACAAAGACGGGTGTAAGGAGTTTCTTGAATCTGAAAAAAAAAAAGAAACATATACCCATCACAAATGAGATCATTGGCTACTTCAATGCCTATTCTTAAATATAGTTGATACATTTGTATGAGTACTGGTTAACATGCTATTCAAGGGCAGAAAAGAATGGATTATCTTATGAACAATTTTATGAACACAACTTGGTATGCAAAATTTTATTATTGCTAAGTTTGTCAAATATTTAATAAAAAAACAACGTCATATTTGCATTCATGCCACCTAATTTCTGTATATTTACATTATATCTAAAATCAATGCATTGTTTTTTTAGATTATTCTCGTGAAAATCTTTCATATCACATCAAAATGTTACACTTTTTACTCTTAAAAGTCACACTCTTTTGCATCCATAATTAAAGTTATATATATATA
>JXCR01068662.1:15748-43215 GCA_002079205.1 Phalaenopsis hybrid cultivar
AATATCCGCGCTGCCGTAGGAGCTCGCTGCCATGTAGAAACGGGTGCCATTGGTGGCGTTTGTGTGGAGGAGGATGTCCATGGTTTGGCCCGGGGTGATCATTATGTAGTCGGTGGTGTATGGTTTGGTATAGCTGGCGTCCGTGCCGACGATCGTGAGGCCGTGGCCGGCGACGGCAAAGAAGAGCTCGTTGTTTAGAGCGGCGTTTATGACGCGGAGGAGGTAGGTTTTGTTGCGCTCGACTTGAGCCGTGAAGGTGTCGGATGAGGAGCATGAGTAGAGATCTCCGGGCTGGCCGTTGATGGTGAAGGCGTCGGACAAAAGTGGTGTTCCGCCGGTTGAGAGCGCGTCGGCCAGAACTTGGCTCACGTTTGCTTTCCACCACTCGGCTGCATCCGTCATTGTTTTTTGAAAAAAAATAATTAAAATTGATAATAATGCTAATTAATATTATGGGTTACTAAAAAGTTTAGTGTTATATGCATATCTAAATATGGAAGTTTAGGTGTTGCATTAGATTTGTGTGTTATGTTACTTAAATGCTTTAAATAATGATAGAATGTTAGAATTACTTACCAAGAATGATTGGGATTTCCTTGTCGGGGATAGAGAAGGGGAAGGTTGTGCCGTTTTGTGGGTGGACGATGACGGCGCCGTGGACTGTGGCGCGGTCCCAGTCACTGTGTGCGTGCCACCAGATGGTGCCTTCTTCTTCGCTAAATATTAGGCGGTATGTAAAGTTTGTGCCGGGTTGGATCGGGCATTGGGTCACATACTCAGGTCCATCAAACCATGGGTTTCTGGGTTGGCTTAGTCCATGCCTAAAATGAGTTATAAAGTTTACAAATACTATTTTTTGGTTATATAAGTAATGAGAGTATCTTAATACGAGGATACTGTAGCAAATTTATTATACCAATGAAGGGTGATGTTGTAATCTCCTTGGTTCATTACATTGACGAGTATGGTATCGCCTTTTTGAGCGTATATTGTTGGCCCAGGAAATTGACCGTTTACCGTTAGAATATTCTTTGTTTCACAAAGACGGGTGTAAGGAGTTTCTTGAATCTGAAAAAAAAAGAAGGAAACATATACCAATCACAAATGAGATCATTGGCTAGTTCAATGCCTATTATTAATTATAGTTGATACATTTGTATAAGTACTGGTTAACATGCTATTCAAGGGCAGAAAAAATTGGATTATCTTATGAACACAACTTGGCATGCAAAATTTTATTATTGCTAAGTTTGTCAACTATTTAATAAAAAAACAAAGTCATATTTACTTTCATACCACCTAATTTCTATATATTTACATTGTATCTAAAATCAATGCTTTGTTTTTTTCAATCAATCTCATGAAAATCTATCGTATCACATCAAAATATTACACTTTTTACTCTTAAAAGTCGCACTTTTGCATGCATAATTAAAGTTATATATATATATATATATATATATATATATATATCTATGTAAAAAAAAAATTAAAAAGAAATGGTTAGTACTACGATACAAGTCCCGACTATCCGTTATGCACCTATAATTTGAGTACTACACCCTACACTCGAGGGGATCGAACCAAATACCAGAGGGGACTTACAACTGACAAGCAGACCAACTGATCTGAGTACGCGGCATATATATATATATATATACTTATATGTAAAAATTGGACTTCAGATTTCAGACATGTAAACAGATGAACAATCAAGTAGTATGCAAGAGTTACTTACGATGAAATCATACTGATTAGTGCCAGCCCATGCTTGACAAACCAGCAGCCCAAAAAACAGCAAAAAACTTGCAAACTTCATGATTTTGCCTATTTTTTTATAGAAAAGCTGATAAATATGCAAGAGAGAGGGAGAGAGAGAGAGAGAATTGAGGTAATGGAATTTAGAAGAAGGAAATAACTAGTAGTTCTGTCTGATTCTACTATGGATTTCTTCCACCATGTTGGTGGCCTTATTTATACACACAGTATTCAAACTCTGTTAGAAGCTTCAAAACCTTAATCGAAATGTCAATCTTTTCGGTTCTCTTTAACCATCATAAACGCGTTCATTTTCCCGCATATTTTTCGTTTCATGCCCGTCAAACCTGCACGTGTAAATGTACTCAAAAGTTTGGGTGTCAGATATGTAAATACGTAAGAATTGTGTGGTATTTATGTGATTTCATCAAATCTCTCTTGCTTTTTACTGTATCAAAAGCAAGCAAATCTTCAAGTACAATGCAAGTAACCGATGAAGAAAATTTAACATTAAATTGTATAGCTGTGATTAGTTAGATCAATAAATGCTTACATCTTTATCTATCCCTAATGATGCAGTCTTCTGAATCCAATTCATTACAATTAGTCGGGCCATGAGAGGAATGATTTTTAATTAATCAAATTGACTATTTTTGTAAATAAAAATATTACNACTGTATCAAAAGCAGGCAAATCTTCAAGTACAATGCAAGTAACCGATGAAGAAAATTTAACATTAAAGTGTATAGCTGTGATTAGTTAGATCAATAAATGCTTACATCTTTATCTATCCCTAATGATGCGGTCTTCTGTATCCATTTCATTACAATTAGTCGGGCCATGAGGGGAATGACTTTTAATTAATCAAATTGACTATTTTTGTAAATAAAAATATTACAGCGGCTCTTTGGGATGACTTGAAGATGCATTCATTTGTGGACTAAAAAGTCTTATCAGGTTTAATATTATAAAATAACAAATGGTGGAATGGACAGTTGAAGACTTGGTCTGACTAAAAAAACTAAAATTGGAAAAATTTTGTTAAAAATTTGACAAAAATATTTTGTTATTTATATACATAGGTAGATAATCATTTATTTCCCTTTTTATTACAAACATTATTTANTTGGTAAAATTTTGTTAAAATTTGTCAAAAATATTTTGTTATTTATATACATAGGTAGATAATCATTTATTTCCCTTTTTATTACAAACATTATTTATTTATATAATTGAATATTGACTATATTTGGAACTTTTACGTGGATAACTCACAATTTATATATATATATATATATCTATGACATTGAAATATTTAACATTAAATTTAAAATTGTACTATTACAAATATTTTAAAAGTCATATACAAACTATGACGCATAAAAGTTATAAATGCAAATATGAAATTTTAAGTATTAGATAAGTAAATACATAAGAAATGTTTGATATGTTTGTAAGTTTCCCTTGTTTAAATCTTCAATATTGAGTACTAATTAAATTTTGTACTTCAACAAATTATTATTATTACTTTAATTTAATCTTAGTTTTAATTTCACCTTCGAGAAAATTTTTTAATTATAGATCTAACCTTTGCCCATTATTCTAGAAAAAGCGATGCTTCCAACGAAAGAACTACATTCAAAGTCTTCTATATATATGTGTGTATATGAGCTTATGATTAAATTCGTTTAGAATTTTCAATAAAACTATTCATTAATTTTGTTTTGATAAAAATTTATCAGAGGTCAGCATCTACATTGATTGAGGGCCTGTTTGGTTCACGCGTTTTGCCTACTTATCCGAAAACGCGTTTCAATTTTTACACTAAATACAGGTCGCGGGTCGAACCCCTCGGTGGACTCGCGGGCAACGTTTTAGGATAAGTTATTTATCCTAGAACGCACAAGCTACCCCAAATACACTCTATAAAAAATTGAAATATTTGCATATATACCACTTATTTTTATGTATTTACAAATCCAACACCTATATCAATTTCTAGGCACACTATTCTTTCTATGTATGAAAAGATATATTTCCCTTTCAGATAGTTAAGAAAATGTCTTTTTTTTTTTTGTGTTATAAAAGATCTTGGCGGTATAAATATAAAAAACAAAATTTAGGTTTCGATATGTAAATACTAGAAAATTGGGTGGTATGTATGTAATTAAATACCCCAAAAAAATTATATCACTGAGCAGCTAGCTTTGGAGGAATTCGAAAAAGAACATATTAAGGGATATTTTGACAAATATGCGTTCTCTAATTACATAGGGTAAAAGTATTTAGGCGGCTCCTTGCGCATTCACTTGTCGAATGAAAAGTCAATTCCTTGTTGTGGTTTGAAAGGGTGGAGCAGTTGAAGAAATAACTAGTTTTCTGGGAAATTGGGATCAACTTGCACAATTTGACCAATGTAATATTGTAATTTATCATTATAAACATTATGCAATTCATAATTTGACATATGATTTTGATAATATTTGCATTAACGGATACGAAAAAAATGTAGTAAAATCAGAGAATTAAATTTGAATTCCCGTTGAACATACGGTGGACCAAATTAAAGCCAATACAAGTTTACAGAGGAGTACATTAAGGGTCTGTTTGGTGCAGCTGCAGCTTATCCAGCTTATGTTGATAAACAGTTTATCTTGATAAGATTTGTATTTGCAGCTGATCCTGATAAGTTGTTTGCTTATTTGGTTTGTGCGTTTGTTTCTGGATAAATGACCATTATGCCCCTAAACTGAATAAACTGTTAAGCTGTTTGGTTTCTGCGGTTTGAAAACAGCTGATTTATAACTATTTGTAGAAAAATGATCATTTCGACCACATGTAGTCAACAATAATGTAATGGAAAAACATTTAATATACTAAAATCCAAAAAAACACTACATAACAGTTCAAAAAAAAAAAGATGTGCTCTTCACTCAAGGGAGACTATCTTCATACCTAATAAAAAACAAACAAAATATAACAAAATTACAACTAAAATTATGATAATATTCATCTTAAAATGCAGAAGGGTCATGTCTAGAGTAGTGTTCTTTGGTTGAGATGCTGTCGAACCTCGATCAAGACTGTCCGATTGGGATATTGTCGAGTTCCGATCACTATGGGCAGTGAAATAGGTTGGAATGTCTGCCCATCTGAAGAACTGACACCTAACCGGATTGTTTGCCCATCGTGGGCACATGTAGAATCGTCGACCGTAGCTATGTGGTTGGTGCGGTGTGAGCAACATAGTAGGCAGTCCACACGGAAAAGCACTTGCCTGAAGTTCCCTGAAAACTTTGAGCTCATTTCTTCCTATAAAAAAAAGCAAAAGAAAGACATTAGTGATTTATATGTATTTACACATCTAACCCATAATCTTCAATCTATTTTTCATAAAAAAAAAGAAATATTAGTATTTTTTGTGATGTGAAATCATGATATAAATGTAAAAATGCATATTTTTGAAGAGCACGAGACACCTAGGAAAGCAACGAGATTTAACACAATTGATATAATGCCCTTCCTCGTGATGGCTTGCTCCCCAAACCGACTACTAACTCATCACATCTATCAAAAAATACATAAATGTAAGTAGTAAACAGTCTGGATAGGTGTCTTGCATAGCTGCAGTAGTGTTTATGTACTTTTGTTAGTGTTAGCTTTTTGTGCTTTGCTTTTGCATTATTCTTGTTTTTAATTGATTTATCATTTGGCTTGTAGGAATTAGAGGAGAAGAGAAAGCGGCCTGCCAAGTTTGCCTACGAGAGGAAGAAACAATTGGCAAAGCTATACTCCAAGGCCGAGAAGACTGCAGAAGAGAAACTTGGTTCTGAAACTCAAATCCTTGCGCCAATCAAGTACGAAATGTGTTCTATCCAAGGCTGAGAAGACTCCAAATGTTTTTTTTTTTTTTCTCTTTTTCTATTCTAACCATTGGATTCCATTGGATTCCTTGAAATTAGAAAATATCTTGTGAGAAATAATGAATATCAGGTTCATCATTCACANTTCAATGTCAAATTTGACGGAACTCATTGTCGTGGCTAGAATTTCTTCCAAATGAATTTTACCTGCTGCCCTTCCAAGAACTTCTCCCCGTGAACTTCACTGCCTTCGTCAANCATAATGTTTGCATTAACGGATACAAAAAAATGTAGTAAAATCAGATAACTAAATTTGAATTCCCGTTGAACATACGGTGGACCAAATTTAAGCCAATATAAGTTTACAGAGGAGTACATTAAGGGTCTGTTTGGTGCAGCTGCAGCTTATTCAGCTTATGCTGATAAACAACTTATCTTGATAAGATTTGTATCTGCAGCTGATCCTGATAAGTTGTTTGTCTGTTTGGTTTGTGCGTTTTTAAAACAACTGATTTGCAGTTGTTTCTGGATAAATGATCATTATGCCCCTAAACTGAATAAACTGTTAAGCTGTTTGGTTTCTGCTGTTTGAAAAGAACTGATTTGTAGCTATTTGTGAAAAAATGATCAATTCGACTACATGCAGTCGAGTTGTTTGCAACAGTAATGTAATAGGAAAATATTTAATATACTAAAATTAAAAAAAACACTACATAACAATTTTTTAAAAAAAAGATGTGCTCTTCACTCAAGGTAGACTACCTTCATACCTAATAAAAACAAACAAAATATAACAAAATTACAACTAAAATTATGATAATATTCATCTTAAAATGCAGAAGGGTCATGTCTAGAGCAACGTTCTTTGGTTGAGATGCTGTCGAACCTCGATCAAGACTGTCCGGTTGGGATATTGTCGAGCCCAGATCACTATGGGCAGTGAAATAGGTTGGAATGTCTGCCCATCTGAAGAACTGACACCTGTCTGGATTGTTTGCCCATCGTGGGCACCTATAGAATCGTCGACCGTAGCTATGTGGCTGGTGCGGTGTGAGCAACATAGTAGGCAGTCCGCACGGAAAAGCACTTGCCTGAAATTCCCTGAAAACTTTGAGCTCATTTCTTCCTATAAAAAAAGCAAAAGAAAGACGTTAGTGATTTATATGTATTTACACATCTAACCCATAATCTTCAATCTATTTTTCATAAAAAAAAAAAAAAGAAATAATAGTATTTTTTGTGATGTGAAATCATCTGGTGATATAAATGTAAAAATGCATATTTTTGAAGAGCACGAGACACCTAGGAAAGCAACGAGATTTAACACAATTGATATAATGCCCTTCCTCATGATGACTTGCTTGATCCCCAAACCGAATACTAACTCATCACATCTATCAAAAAATACATAAATGTAAGTAGTAAACAGTCTGGGTAGGTGTCTTGCATAGCTGTAGTAGTGTTTATGTATTTTCGTTAGTGTTAGCTTTTTGTGCTTTGCTTTTGCATTATTCTTGTTTTTAATTGATTTACCATTTGGCTTGTAGGAATTAGAGGAGAAGAGAAAGCAGCCTGCCAAGTTTGCCTATGAGAGGAAGAAACAATTGGCAAAGCTATGCTAAGGCCGAGAAGACTGCAGCAGAGAAACTTGGTTCTGAAACTCAAATCCTTGCGCCAATCAAGTACGAAATGTGTCCTATCCAAGGCTGAGAAGACTCCAAATGTTTTTTTTTTTCTCTTTTTCTATTCTAACCATAGGATTCCATTGGATTCCTTGAAATTAGAAAATATCTTGTGAGAAATAATGAATATCAGGTTCATCATTCACAAGCGGCAGCCTAGTAGGATTTTATTACAGGTATTTATAATGAAGGTTAATTATGCATGGGGCATTTATATACATACCATCCAATTCCTATATATTCATATAGATAACACCTAAACTTTTACTACATACATTTATGCCACACAAAGCTTTCATGTCCCATAAAAAATACCACTTTTATAACTACACTATAAATCACCATCAAGCCTCTCAAACCTTCATAATCGTAAATGAANGTCACATAAAAAATACCAATTTTATAACTACACTATAAATCACCATCAAGCCTCTCAAACCTTCATAATCGTAAATGAAGCAACTTACAGCAACATTTTATAAAGCATATTTATAAATCATATGTAAATGCAAGGTTCCCGCCCTACCGTATATTTATAAATCATATACTGGAAGAACTTGAAGCACATTTATAAATCATATGTGGCCAAATAAAAATATATAAATCTGCAACAGTATAATTTTGCACTGGAANTATTTATAAATCATATGTAAACTTTGGCCAAAAAAATATATAATGCATATTTATAAATCATATGTGGCCAAATAAAAATATATAAATCTGCAACAGTATAATTTTGCACTGGAAGTTGAAGCCATTACTGGAAGAAATTGAAGCCATTAGTGGAGCTCGTTTCCAATAAAAAATAGAAAATTTATGGAAGCATCGAGGAAGTCATTGTCATTCAAAACCTTGCTTCCGTTCGCTGGAATTTTAAACCCTAATGTCCGTAATCTATCTACGATGCCATGGTGAGCAAAAAAGAGTTGAATCCAGCAATGAATTGGCGATGCATGAGCTGAAGATTGGATTTTTTTTTGCTTGGAAACAGATTCTGGAGTGCAATCTCCTTCACATCATAAAACACATCAACTCTCCCTCCCTCCCACTAGCTNCCATAATCTGTCTACGATGCCATGGTGAGCTAAAAAGAGTTGAATTCAGCAATGAATTGGCGATGCATGAGCTGAAGATTGCATTTGTTTGCTTGGAAACAGATTCTGGAGTGCAATCTCCTTCACATCATAAAATACATCAACTCTCCCTCCCTCCCACTAGCTAGCACGCTCGCACCCACAATTGCATTGTGAACACACATCCATTAACATGCAAATAATGCGAGCTGGACGAACGACTAATGCTGCACTTTATTTAGGCAAGGATTTGGAATTTGAACCTTACAAAATTTCTTATCAGCTCAAATTANAACTGATGCTGCACTTTATTTAGGCAAGGATTTGGAATTTGAACCTTACAAAATTTCTTTCAGCTCAAATTAGAAACAGCTTGATCAATAAGAATAGGAACATAAACAATCAATGATTAGGGATATGATAAACAGTAAAACTCCTTCCAACAGTATCCAATGACCAAAATTTACAAACTCGAAGCCAATACAAGACAAACACAAAAGTGGAGAAACTATGGATAAAAAAAAATGAATTGTTTTCCCTGTTTATAATTTCATATTCGAAAATAAAGTTAAGTACCCACGAGAAACAACGGCATGATCGAGCAATTTCGTCCGCTATCTGATCTCGCAATGCCGCCATTGAGAACTGAGCACACAACAAGATTTTCATGAATTTTCGGCAGCCTTAGCCTATTAGAAATAATGACATTGCCATCGATTCTTGAAAAAAGCAACCGCTATGGTTTTCGATCGAGACTTATTTGTCGGTTCTTGCATGGCAAGAAACCGATGGTTGCCCGTCAGCATGACGAAGAACCAATGGTTGCTCGTCAGTTGAAAATGTGATAGGCAATGCCTGTTGTTTTTTGAATTTTGAAAGCCTGTCAAAAAACCATCAAATAGTTGTTACCGAAAAAAAAAAAAACATCCATTGTTTCATTAGAATTTTCATATATAATTGCATCATAAAAATATGAGAAATATATATCACACAATCTANTGATTCTTGAAAAAAGCAACCGCTATGATTTTCGATCGAGACTTATTTGTCGGTTCTTGCATGGCGAGAAACCGATGGTTGCCCGTCAGCATGACGAAGAACCAATGGTTGCTCGTCAGTTGAAAATGTGATGGGCAATGCCTGTTGTTTTTTGAATTTTGAAAGCCTGTCAAAAAACCATCAAATAGTTGTTACTGAAAAAAAAAAAAACGTCCATTGTTTCATTAGAATTTTCATATATAATTGCATCATAAAAATATGAGAAATATATATCACACAATCTAATTTATTTATCTGCATAGCTAGTAAACTCGAATCATATGAGGACAATCACAAATTGAAAATAAATGCAATTATAATGTATTAAACAATGAAAAATGAGATAATATGTACATAACTGATACATAATTCCACGTAAATGTTTTGTTTTTCTCATAAGCAATAATAATTTTTTTTGCCAATTCAGACATATAGACAATTGAATATATTTTTTGTTGTATTTACAATAAGGTTGGGGAAAATTATTAGTTTGAGATGTACGCTCTTTTTTAATCCTTGTATTTAAACATCACTATCATATTCATGATAATAATCATCACTTTCAACGAAATGATCAGCTTAATTTTTATAATAAGAAAATTCTCACACAAATCAAATACATATAGTTGTTCTATCAGTATGAAAATTAACGCTAACTAATATTTGATATCATTATCNGGGCAAATGATAAAATTGATTTATTACCTCAGGTGAAAAAGGTACTATCTTTCCCCTCACCATGACTCCTTCTTTAGCTTCAGGGAGATTTGCATAGAACTCCCGCACCATAGAAATCACTGACATGGCGGAAAAATAACAGAACCGCTCTCACTGGCGGCGAACAATCAAATCTTCTACAGCTCCTCCCGGACTTTTGAAACATCGCCCAAGAATCAACTATCTCGATTGCAGTGCATCACTGTATCGATCCTGAGCTCTAGCCCTAACAAACTTGCTTGAATCAAATTGAGTCTTTCCCTTGCTCCTCTTCATTCTTGGAGTCATTTCTATAAAATATATATATAATTCACAATAAACTCCAATTCAACTCAAAATCATTAAAATTAACTCCTAAAGGCTTAAACTACCAAACCCATGTACTTTCCATAGATTTTTGTCAAATTTTCACCATGAATAGTGATTTTCGAGTAGGTCAAGAATGTATACATGGTGAATATAAAAAATTTCTACATAGAAGTGATGCTCTTACCTTAAAGATATCAAATATAGCAATACTTTCACCAAATCACCAAGAAAACCTCAAAATAGGTGTACCCTAACTTCATAATCACGAAAGCTCGAAGAAGGGGACGACATCAAGGTGTGAAAAAGGAGATTTTTGGATCGAATCGTTACTTAAAACCGTTCGCAAACTGGTTTACATGAATCGACACTTAAGCGCGAATGGTTCAGTGCTTAGGTGCTAGTCTCTCGGTTTAGGCAGTGCTTAAGCGCGGGGCCTTGGTGCTTAGGCGTAAGTGCACAAATTTTTATTTTTTTTATTTAAGTGAAATGCACTCTTAGCCTAAGTCAACCAACCCTAAAGGGACTCATAGCTCTTTAATAATTATTTTCTTCCCTTTCAACTCTCCTCTTACTCAAGGTTCATCAATNAAATTCAAAAATTCATAAAACTTGTTCTAAGTGGTCCTCTAACCTAGGTGAACACCCTAAAATTTTCTTAAGTAAAGAAAATATGTTTTGGTTAACTAAATTAATTAGCTTTGAAAATTCTATTTTTGGACAAAAATAATTATTAAAAATGAAATAATTCTAAAAAAAATATAAATTCTTCTTTTATGGGAAAATTAAATAACAACAAAGTTTGAAACTCTTTGGAGTTAAATTTAAGGAATATAAAGTAAAGAACCATATGGACAAAGTGTTAATTATAGAATTTTGAACTCCAAATTAAAACTTATGTAAAATTAGAGGGTAAATGGATAATGATTATGATAATTAACTCTCTGAAGTGATTGAAACACAAAGGGTTATAAGGTAGGAACCAACTTACTTCATTTTCTACAAAAGGTAAAATTGTAATTTATCAAATTGTTATGCGCTGGAAGATAATTAAGAATATAATTATCCTAATGTTTGGGTCTTGAGTTAGGAAGATAATAACTCACCAATTTGAATCCATAAATCAATGGTTAAATGATACTACAATCTTTAATAAGAATTAAGTTCATTTCATTTAACATTTTTGAAAATTACAAATTTACCCATAGAGACTTAAGTGCTTGGTGGTGAACTAGGGTTAATCTAAAATAATTTAATGAGGTTTAGAAAAAAAAAATACAATCAATTACAAACACCTTTAAAATATTACACACTCAAATTCAATAATAATGACTAGTTGTCATACTCATGGGTCAATTAACACACTAAAGTTCACTCAACATATGTTAAAACGTCAAAACTAAATATTAACGTAATGTGGGGTTGATTAATTTAACGAGGTAATAAGATCAAATGAACTGGAAATAATCCAAAAGATTCCAAAACTATTTATGGTTAGGCACATAACACATTTGTAAGATTATGGATATTACAAAGGGAATTTGAACTTATTATACTCTGTTGAAGGAACTCATCCTCTAAATTCATAAGGACCCACCAATATATTATTCATTGCCCGTTAATTCATAATTCCAATAAAATACCCTACACTACTTATCCTACATTTAAACCCAATACTCAAGGATTTGAGTCTTATACAAGACATTCAAAACCTTATGAGTGAATGTGAATATTTTCTTATGCCACATATGGATCATCGGACTAGTGTAAGTCAGAGGTTTAGGTTGCAAGGATGATGACGACATCGCATATGTATGCTAAAAGTGGGATACGAAGTGGGATTTGAAATAGTATCTCGTACCTCGAGGATCCTTAATAAGGAGGGGGGATAAGACCAATGATACTATTCACCAACTTTTGGTAGAAGTTTCCCCTAGCATTCTTAGGCTATCGATTTCCTAGCTTGATAAGTGTGATTAGCTTGTGGACTATCTCATTTTCTTAAAATACTTATATACATACAATACAAAACAAAAAATCCTTTTGTGATAGGATTACTTTTGGCTGCTAAGCAAAATCTGCATGCATGAAAGAATGAAGGAATTTGATGAAAACTTATAAAGGTCCACGGGCTTATCACTTGGATCGATGTTAGGGATTAACCTCCTTAGACTGGTAGGTTGGTGACTTTTATCAAAGTTGGATAATAAAGCAGTCAGTCCAACTTTGAGCCTACTAATTTCTTACACTTAGTCTCAATCTTTCATATGTGACATCTAGTTTTGTTTTACGCGCTCGTGTTCTTCTTGTGGCTTGCTTTTTTTATTTCCACCACACTCTTTTTTATTATTTAATTATTTCCCTGCATGCTATTTAATACTATGTTTATTAGATTAACCCTTTTGCATTAGTAGCAGAGGCCCAAGTACGCATTATTATTGTTTTTTTCCTTATCTTTACTATTTTTAACCCCATGTTTTACTTATGCGCATTTTCCTTACATAGTTGCCAGACCTTTAGGATAGAAAAGAGTAGTTTGTTTACATAATATGAATCCCTATAACACACAAACAAACACCTACCCTTTAATAATGATAATAAGATGAATTGGTTTAACAATAATTAAAATTAAAACATAATAAATAAACTTTAAACCTTGGAGCTATCACTTCGATGAGAAGCTTGGAGCGAGCTACAAGTAGAGATGATCAACGATCTATAATAACAAAACAAGTCTGCTTCAGCTAAACTTTCTTTAGACTTTAATAAAATATCCATAGGACTTCGAGTTTGTTTGACTAGTGCGACATAAATTCTTATATTATCTTTATGCTTTTGCACAATCATGTTGTGCAGTATGAGCCCTAACTCTTTTAGGATTTTGAGGTCATCGTTCGGTACGACGTAAGTCTTCCTTTGTTTTTAGCTATTCGCATGATCGGAATCACGTAAATGTAAGCCCTAAATAATAAAATCGGTGGAATGAAACATCAAATAGTATCATCTCCAAAACTGAAGCCGAACCATATGATAGTTCGGGAAGTCAGCGAGGCTTGCCTAAACATCTGTGACATCCCATATTTCTCGTTCCTTTGGATTTCAAAAATAACTGCTTCTATTTGGATCTTTCCCACTTGGTTTTCCCGATGTCAAATCTTAAAGATAAATACTTCTAATCATTATCAAGAGTTTTCATAAGTAACTTCGGTCATTTAAGATGTAATAAACTATAGGGGCTTGCATCGATAGTGAACTCTATAACCCAGGTAATATAAACACAATCAAATCCCTATATTATCTATGAGAATATATCGATCAATATATAAAAATGTTCGCAGACTAAATATATGTCATAAGCTACATAGTTTAAATAATCGAGCCCGCTATCAGGTAACAAGCCTATCTTTTGGGACGGTATATTACTAGTCATGTTGTACTTGATTATCTAAACTACTAAATAGTTGAGATTAGTTCAGTTCTGTATTTCTTAAAATTAAAATGCTATTTTAAAAATTAAATCATTTTCAAAGTAACTAACAAATTTCAATCTAGAGACTGACATGAACTCACTCAATGAGTTTAGTGGCTTTAGAGCGTAACTCGGATTGAGCCGACAATGTGAATGACTTATGACATTCTATTGTGATGCCATAAAAGATGATGCATCATGCTCTTCATTTAGGAGATTCACACCCTAACGGGATAGCATAGCTAGCCACCACTCACTTGAGATTTGCAAGTATTGAGCCACCCACATATGGTGGCGTATGTGTGTTGTAATACCGCAAGTGTTGGTACTCAAGAAGACACCACATGCAAGCATATGCCAAAGAAAAAGACTTGATTTTTCATGCAATAGTATTTAACAAATCACATAACATTCAAAAATTCTTTTTTTTATGACATACAAACATGAGCTAAGGCAAATGGCATGAACATGCAAGAAATACAATGGTAAGCATAAGTAATGCAACATGTAATTGATTGATTGATCGGGTCTTGGTGGTTAATCGAACCAAAGTGATTGGTTTTATGATCAAGTCTTAGTGGTTTATCGAATCAAAGTTTGATTTTGTGATTAGCCTTGGTGACCTATCAAACCAAAGGGATTGGTTGATCAGACAAAAGGGCTCAATTCCTCACATAGAGCATTACAAGTGATTCGTAAGACCCTTTAAAATTCAAAAAATTCAATGTTTGATGTACTTATGTAGTGCTAATCATTTTATTATGTTACACATGCTAAGGAGTATGATCATCAGCCTTCCACTGCTGAGTTACATGTCCGAACACATCAACCCCCGAAGACACAGATGTGGGTCTCTAAACACTCCTGGTGGGGTGAATGTAAGTAAAAAATGAAATTTTCAACATTTATTTTGACTCTTAATGTAAAAAAAAGACAATTAATGATTGGTTTTAATTATGTAGGAGGGGTACAAACGACTATATGAGAGGAAGAGACCAGCTAGACCCTGACCACTACGATCAGCAGTGGTAGTCAATCTATCACTGTGCAATTTGATTTCAAGCTATGAATGCAAACAACGAGAAAGAAAAAGAGGGGAGGGGGTCTATTTCCTGGGTGGAAAGGGCACAACATTTGAGGTCGAGATCTCTTATGCTTCAATGATTGGTGCGAGCTCGTCATAGCCGAATAATGAAAGGGATTGCTAGGCAGTTTGCTGCTTTAAATGAAGAGCTCCTTCATATAAGTGAAGGCAATTAGAGAGTTAAGGAGAGTATAGCACGCCTGACAAAGGGCATTGCAGATCATCAGTGCAAGCAACCGATGAGTTTTATTGCTAAGGTGAGAGGAGGAGTTTGATTAGAAGTTTTTATTTTTTTTATGTTTGGAATATTTGAACTTATGTTGTGGCTATGGATGTGAACTTATGATAGTTTAGATTATTATTTGATACATTATGTTATTTTTCATTGTTTTTATTCGTTTATCATTATATTATGTGTTGTGATAATGGATTAGGGAAGTCGTTGTACTATTGTTTATTATTGTATGTTACGATTCTAGAAGTTCTTATATATTTTTTTCTTGTTTATTGGTATGGAATGGATTTTCACCGAAATTTCCAATGCAAAATCGATAATGAAATTTTGATGCAATTTGATACGTCTCAATGCAAAGTCGATGCAAATACGACGGTATTTTGGAAACTATTTTGCAGGGATGTTATCAAATGATAAATCTGATGAAAATATTTATTCTCAAACTATGTTGACATAAAGTCAACGTAAATTGCTTTATCGTCCTATAGAAGCCAATTCGATGCAAACTGGACCAAACAACAAATTATCATAGGACTGTCTGCCATTTTATTTCAATTTTGGTTGACGCAAAGTAACTTAATATTTGCAGTGATATATGAGATTTTTGCTGGGCTACAATCTGGCTCGGCCAGCCGGGATATTAGCTTCAACACAATAAGGTCAATCCGGTCGGCTAGGCTGGGTCGATGTTGTCAGTCTGCTTAGATTGATTAGCTCGAGGATTGTAGGACTGATTAAGTTGGCTAGGCTTTGTCGATTGATTCATCTAGTATGGCTATCACATTTGATCCATGGTTGAAGAGCTCTTGTCGGTGGAGAGACTAGGCTATCATAAAAATGATGAATCACCGTAACTTGATAGGCAGCTCGTTCCTTTACGAGGAGATTTTGTGGGAAAACTATAAAACTCTATTGTATTGCCAATTCTCGGTCTCTGATGAGGAGCCTTTAGGGCATCCTTGATACGGTTGGTGATTGTGAGGAACTGAATTCTTCTTAGGGTCAGATCTAGTAGAAGGTAGGTCGACACCTTCAGTAAGCACTTTTATATTGGTGAGCTCAGATGCTTATCTGAAATGCTTTTTTCTGATTGGTTCAACTTCAGATCGTTTGATCGTTCTTTTTGTCATTCTCCTAGTTCAATGGACCTTCGACTTTGGCTCAGATGGCTACATCCTATTGGATAAATGGTCCCCTGGTCCTCTATTTGTGGGCTCTCCATTATCGTACTTTCTCTCTTATGGACTGTTGGATCTCCTCAGAATGCATGCCAACATATATTTTATTTACACTAATCATGAAGGCAAAAGCTATTACTAAAGAGAAAAAAAATAAAATTTATACTTGTAATACTATTGATTTGTTGATGATCCAAAAGCATGTTGAAGGAGTCGAGGACACGAATGAGGACACAGGACCAGACAAGAGTGAGCAAGTGAGAGAAGTGTTAAGGGTTCAAAGCTACGAAGAAACCAAGATTTTGGGTCGTGCATGGAGTGTGAAGGGAAGATGGGATCAAATCTTATAAATAAATGATTAAATGGTTGTTTAAAACACATCTATAGTCAAAAGCTTAAGCCGGTGTTATTATTGTCGATTGAAATCACTATTTAGAGTGTTTTAAACTGCCATTTTTAAACTATTGCAAACGAGTGTTGCATTTTCACAAGTTTTTAGTAGTGGATTAATAGTTATTTCTCCTATAGGTTTCTCCCTATGATATATCTCTATATTTACCTATATGCCCTCTTTAATATATAATATATGAGGATAAGTTGTTCTTCATTAAAAAACATCACATAATTGGTTCAAAGTAAAAGCATTTAGGAAAATACAGCCATGGTCAAAGTCAACTCATCTCCTTCTATTTGGTTTTTAAATCCAAAATATTTAGAAATCTCTAGTTTTGATTAGNGGTCGATTCAAATCACTATTTAGAGTGTCTTAAACTACCATTTTTAAACTGTTGCAAACGAGCATTGCATTTTCACAAGTTTTTAGTAGTGGATTAATAGTTATTTCTCCTATAGGTTTCTCCCTATGTATCTCTCTATATTTACCTTTATGCCCTCTTTAATATATAATATATGAGGATAAGTTGTCCTTCATTAAAAAAACATCACATAATTGGTTCAAAGTAAAAGCATTCAGGAAAATACATCAATAGTCAAAGTCAACTCATCTCCTTCTATTTGGTTTTTAAATCCAAAATATTTAGAAATCTCTAGTTTTGNGAAAACATCACATAATTTGTTCAAAGTAAAAGCATTTAGGAAAATACAGCAATAGTCAAAGTCAACTCATCTCCTTCTATTTGGTTTTTAAATCCAAAATATTTAGAAATCTCTAGTTTTGATTAGTCAAATATCTCTAACTGTTTTTGTTAGCAAGTTGCAAGCTTTCACCTGTCTTAGCCCCTCTTATGTAAAAGTCTTCTATAGCCAATTACTAGTCGGCTGAAGACTTGTTAGGCCTTTATNTTTCTTAAAAAGTGGATCTTATTTTTGCATGCATGCATGCATATCTTTTTAAATGATTATGATACTAAAATGATATCTAAGAAATTATGTAATTTGTATGTAAATATTCAGCAAAATAAAGTTTAAAAAAGGGGTTTTATTTTGGCTTAGTTTTGAAAAATTCCTACAAAGGGAGAAATATTTGCGTACATAAGACGTACACATAGCTGCATACGTCTCGTAGGTTATAGGGAGGGTATTTGGGATTATATCCACGTTATACCCCTTGTAACATACTTGTAACCTACCTGTAACTAGTAAGTTATGCGCTTTTGTTTACATGTAAGTTACAAAGAAGTTACAGGGAGTATAATATGGATATAACTCTCAATATCCTCCTTATAACCTACCTGACGTATTGTAAAGGATAAAAGAAAAAGTCAAACATGTTATTTTAATCATTTAAAAAGCCAACGTTTATATAATAAAAAAAACAAAAGTACACAATTTGTTCATTTTTTTATTTTCTTGTTTTACGTGTTGAACGAGTGTTCTGTCTTTTTGCTGGATAAAAATTTGTCTAACATGTGCTACATATGTCTAATATAAAAGTGGTAGTATAAATATCATGTTGGTTGCATAAAATCAAAATATAATTTATTTTAAAAGATTTTGGAAGAAATTTATTATTTCTTTTGATCATCACAAGAAAAAATTTTCAAAATGTTTAAAATTGATGCATCATTAACAAATTTTTATTATCCAACACAAAATTAGATGCATTTTTTAATAATAAATATTTTAAATTTTGAATTCAAGATTATCGAAGATCCCAAATTTTGTAAGTTTATTGTCAAATTGACCGTATCAACGGAACAAATGATATCAAAGTTGGGTCAATCGAGGTTCAATAAAGCGCATTTCAAACCATTAAAGTACATTTGGTAGCTTTGTATCATTAATTTAGAATGGTCAAATGAACTCCAAATTTGACATATTTTTAGACAAATCTAGCGTTTTGATAAGAGAAATCCAATTAGTCAAAGATCACTTAATTTTGATGGTATTAATGAGCTTAAATTGTTTAAAAAAAAAAACTCTTATGATCACGGGGATCAATATAGGTCGTTCAGTGAGGTGATTGAGAAAGTTATTCTTAAAAAAATTAAAATATCTCTACCCACAGGCTATAAAGTATAAAAAGACCCCTTCTGTTTAATAGAGACGAAAAAAAAGAATTAGAATTTTAGAGTCCAGTTTGAGTAAAGTCCCGATGATAACTTCCAGCCACCGACTAGTATTGACCACCGCCGGCCATCACTACCTCTTGCCACTAACCTCCGACCATCGACACCCCCTGCTTGAAAATGTCATATACCAAATACGGTCATTTATAACGTATAACACTCATATTGAAGACTTGACGATAATTTCTTACCTCCGTAGTTGCCAGCCAGCATCGACCACTTACTTTGATTGAGCTAGGTCCGTGATTTTTTTCTTTTATGAATTTTTTCGCATAAAAAAAATCTTGATGTCTCCACTTGCTTGCTATTTCTCCTTGATCTGTATGATCGTTGGGTCTCCATGCAACTCTAAGAAGCTAAATAATATTATCAAAATTGTAAACTATATTATTAATTTACATTTTTCTTAATAAAAAGAGAGAAGTATAACAAGTCACTTTTATAATTACATTATAGATAGAATGAACATGATGTGAATTTCTTTCTTGTTTTCCTAAGATACATTGTTGTGGTTGATTTCATCTAAGGAAAAAACTCTTGTTTTGTCTTTCTCATAAGCAATAATATTTTTTTTTGCCAATTTAGACATATAGACAATTGAATATATTTCTTGTTGTATTTACAATAAGGTTGGGGACAATTATCATTTTGAGATGTAAACGCTCTTTTTAAATCCTTGTATTTAAACATCACTATCATATTCATGATAATAATCAACACTTTCAATGAAATGATCAACTTATCTTTTATAATAAGAAAATTCTAACCCAAATCAAATATATATAGTTGTTCCATCAGTATGAAACTTAACGCTAACTAATATTTGATATCATTATCGCGGTCAATAAAATATTTATCATTAGGAAAAATCATGAACACGACTTATTTACATATAAATCTCGAAGTAATAAAAAATTATAAAAACCAACTAATTTATGCTGTGAAAAACGATGACAAAAACGAAAAATTGAAATGAGAAAATTCGCAAACCGAAAAGAACACACACAAATTTAGGTGGTTGGGAAAATTGCCTACATCTAAGGACTTGCAGAGGATTTTATTACTTTGAGGATTAAACACATCGATTGTCTCGAAGATTACAAGAAAGAATTCTCCCTCTCTCTCTTTCTCTCTTTCTTCATCTTCTCTCTCCCTCTACATCGAAAGCCACACAACAGAAGAAGAGGCACTTAAATAAGGGAGCAACAATTTCAATTTTTCCCCCATAAGCTTAACCGAGGAGGAAAACCAAGGGAGCAGGTAATACCATGTGATTCGTTCCTTGATCTTCTTCTGTAAGCACCAAAGGAATTATGTGTCATGTAGAGAGCAAGCAACATGCGTCCCTTTATAATTCCAGTGGAGGCCCAATCTCGGCCCATATATGGAAACAACCACTTTACTGGAAAGCTTAAGGAAGGCGGCAGGCGAGATTTATACCAAAAGAGGCAACCGCGGGAACGGGGGAAGAAACATGTGAATGTGGTTTCGCAGGAGAAACAAATATATTGGCTTCCTTAATCAACAGTGGACCGAGCTCCACTGATCACAACAATTCTCCCACTTGGAGACTGGTATACTGGCTGCATCATCTACTGGTTGTACCGACCTTTTCCTCAAACATAACATCCTCTACCTCTGTAGCTCAAAAGGCCCTTGTCATCAATCTAGAAGATCAACTGAAGTTGAGCACAACTTCAGATTCTCAAGTGTAACGCTCTTAGTCAATATATCAGCACAGTTTTTACTTCCACAAATTTTCTCAAGTACCGATTGTCCATCATCTAACAATGGTCATATGAAGTGATATCTAATCTGCATGTGCTTAGTCATGGATTGAAATGTGGGGTTCCTGCAAGAAATATGACGCTCTGACTATTATTTTAGAGAGTGCCCTTTTAAACCTCCTTAATCAATTCTTCTAAGAAACCCTGCCGCCATATCAACTCTTTTGCAGCTTCTGACACTGTGATGTACTCAACTTTTGTAGTGGACAAAAAAACTGTCTTCTGTAGATTTGAGCCCCATGACATTGCAGTACCACCAAAAGTATAAAAATAACATTTAGTACTATCTCTACTGTTAATGCCTCCAGCTAAATCAACATCAACATAGCCCTGTACCTCTATGCTTTTTCCCGAGAAATACAAGCAGATTTTTGTTGAGCCTCTTAGGTACCTCAAGATCCACTTCATAGTTTCCCAATGTTCAATCCTTGCATTACTCATGTATCTGCTCAGAACTCCCACTGCATGGGCAATACCTGGTTTCGTGCAAACCATAACATACATAAATGAACCACTAGCTAAAGAGTAAGGAACCTTACTCATGTAGACATATTCTTCCTTTGACTTGGGTGAGTGATTCTTGTTGAGTATGAAGTGGCTGCCCAAATGTGTGCCAACTGGTTTGACCTTATTTATATTGAACCTGGTAAGTTCCTTTTTCACATATTCAGCCTGTGAAAGCCTCAACGTGCCTCTAAATCCATCTCTAACAATTGTCATGCCAAGGATTTTCTTTGTAGCTCCCAGATCCTTCATTGCAAAGTGCTCTGACATCTGCATCTTTAGAATTTTGATTTCATCAATATTGGCCCCTTAAAATAAGCATATCATCCACATACAATAGTAGGATGATATAAGGATTGTCATAGTACTAACATGCCAACAATGATTTGTTTGACATCTGTTGTACCCTTCATTGTGCATGACTTTATCAAGCTTCTTGTACCACTGCCTTGGAGCTTGCTTGAGGCCACACAAGCTCATATTTAGTCTGCAAATTGACTCTTCCTTTCCCTGTAGTACAAAACCCTAAGGATGGTGTATGTAGATGTTTTCTTCAATGTTCTATGAAGAAAAATTATCTTCACATATAACTCCTCAAGAAGTAAATCTTCAGTAGCAACCATAGGCAATACCATTTTGATGGTTGTGATCTTCATTACAGGAGAAAAAATTTTAGATTAATCAATCTCCTATCTCTATTGAAAGCCTTTTACAAAAAGTCTAGCCTTGTATCTCTTATTGTCATCATGCTCAATCTTCACTCGGTAACACTCACTACATGTGCAATGCCTTCTTCCCTGATGGAAGTTCTATCGGCTCCCATGTCTGATTTCCTAGTAGAGAATCCATCTCTTCTTTCATAGCCAACTCTTACTTGCTCAAATTTTTATCTTGGAAAGTTTCTTCATAACTCTGTGGTTCTCCATCATCTATCAACAAAATATAGTTTAAGGTTGGTGAGTAACGTTATGGAGAACATCTATTCTTGACCGACCTGTGAATTGTAGTTATAGAGGTGGGCGACTTTGAATTTGACTGTGGAATAATAGGAATGAGTGCTCGGGCGCACTCTCCTCAGCACTTTCATCACTGCCCTAAACTGTGACCTTTGGTAGATCTTCAAACCATACCTAATCGGATTTCTGAGAGCTAATTAAAAAATTGTACTAGACTTGTCCTTGTCCATAATCTTCTCATTGAAATCTGCATTCATGCTTCTTATGAACTTCCAGTCCTAATCATTCTAGAAATGATAACCAAATTTTTCATCTTCATAGCCAATGAAATAACATTTTTTTTACTTATCCTCGAGCTTGCTATGAGCCTCATGATTAATAAGAACAAAAGAGAGATAGCCAAAAGTCTTAAGGTGAGAAAATTTGAACTTTTTCACATTCCAGACCTCCTCAAGAAATTTACACTTTAATGAAATAAATGGCCTCCTGTTGATCAGGTAAACTGTAGTGTTGATCGCTTCTGTCTAGAAAGTTGGTGTACTCTGACGTGCAAACTCATGCTTCTAAACATCTCATTAATAGTCCTGTTCATGTGTTATGCAACTCCATTTTGTTGTGGTGTCCCACGAATGGTCTTCTCCATTTTGATACCCTGAGCTGCACAATACTCCTCGAACCCACTATCATTTTCAGATCTCAAACATTTTAGTTTCAAGTCTGTCTCTGTCTCAACCATGACCTTTCAAGTCTTGAACACATTATATACATCAGATTTATGCTTCGAGAAGTAAATTCATACCACTCTGTTGTGGTCATCAACGAACATGACATAGTAACGAGAGATTCCAAGAGATGCCCTTGGAGAAGGTCCCCACACATATATGTGTATAAGTTCCAGTTTCCCTGCCTTAGGTGCTCTGCTACTTTTAAAGAAACTGACCTTCTTTTATTTCCTCATAATTTAACTCTCATACATGTTGAGATCAACAAACTTTAGTTATGGTAGCTTGTCTTTGGACTGAAGTTCTTTCTGACCCCTTTGACTCATGTGGCGAAGCCTGCAATGCCACAGATCTGTTGTGCTCTTTGCAGAGGTAGTATCAACATTGTTAATTGAACTATTAGCCATATATAGTGTACAAATTTTCTTACTCCGAGATAGTACCAGTGCACCTTTTGTAACCTTCAAGGAGCTAAACGAGAACACTACCGAATAACCACTCTCATTGATCCACCCAATAGAAATGAGGCTTTTTTCAACTCGGGAATGTGTATGACCTTTTGTAAAGACCATTTTCTCTTTTTGGGGAGTGCTATGTCAACTCTCCCATCCCTACCATGTTTAAAGGTTCTTCACCAGCAAGATATACCTTCATAAAGTCACCTACAACAAAATTTCGCATTCGCTCTCGATGGGAAGATGTATGGAAGGAAACCCCTGAATCCAGTATCCAGCATCAATGGAACTTTGAACTACAAGCAATAGTGCGTCCTGCACTTCTTCAATTACAACATTAACACTGATGTTCTCTGTTTTCTTAGAATTCTTGTAGTTCTTCTTAATGTGTCCAACTTTGCCGCAATTTCAACAGATTGTTTGATGACTAGCCTTTGGCTTACTCTTGCCTCTGTGTTTTGTTTTTTATCTTCCTCTTTTTGAGTTCATGTCCTGTGATATTAATGCTAAAATTCATGTGCACCTCCTCAACTAAAATCAAATTATGAATATCATCATATTTTAGCTTAGATTTACCTGCAGAATTACTAGCAACCATTCTCATGGCATCTTAACTATTCGACAATGAAGTCAGTAACATCAGTGCACATATCTCATCATGAAATTAAATTTTCTTAGATGATAATTGATTTATGATAATATTAAAATCATTCAAATGTTGTGCAACAACTATATCATCTGTCATCTTCAAATTGAATAATATTTTTATCAAATGCACATTGTTATTTGCTGATGGATTTTCATACATAACTAACAAAGCTGTCATGAGATCTGCAGTTGTGGTCTCCTTGATGACGTTGTGTTCCACGGATCTCAACAAAGTAAATCGAATAACCCTCAGGACTTACCGATCTAATAATTTCCATTCAGCCTCGTTCACCTTTTTCGGTCGGTTTCCCAATAACGGAAGATGAAGTTTCTTCCCATAGAGATAGTCTTCTATCTGCACCCTCAATAACCAAAATCAGTGTTATCAAACTTCTCGGTCCCTCATACCTTCACTTCAAATCCAGCCATCATTTTCTCTCATACCTGAACCACAACTCTGATACCAATTATTCTGAAAATTGATGACAATAAAGCGAAAAATTGGAACAAGAAAATTCTCAAACAGAGAATAACACACAGAGATTTAAGTGGTTCGACAAATTGCCTACGTCTACTGAGCTGCAAAAGATTTTATTGCTTTGAGGATTACACCCGTCAATCACTCGACAATTACAAGAAAGAATTCTCTCTATCTCTCTCTCTCTCTCTCTCTTCACCTTCTCTCTATAAACTGAAAGCCACACAGTGGAAGAAGAGGCACTCAAACAAGGGAGAAGCAATTTCGATTCCTTTTTCCCGTAAGCTTAACCAAAGAGGAAAACCAAGGAAGCACATATTACCATGTGATTCATTCCTTGATCATCTTCTATAAGCAATACAAAAGCACCAAAGGAATTATGCGCCTTGTAGAGAGCCAGCAATATGTGTCCCTTTATTATTCCAGCATAGGCCCATTCTCGTCCCATATAAGGAAACAACCACTTGGAAAGCTTAAGGAAGGCGACAAGCATGATTTATACCAAAAGTGATGACGACGAAAACGTGACAAGAAATGAGTGAACGCGGTTTTGTGGGAGAAACAAATAAATTAGCTTCCTTAATCAACAGTGAACCGGGCTCCACTAATCTCAATAATTTATAAACTTAAAATTTCATATCGAATTTACAAAAAAATCTTTTGAAAATAACATGCTACTTTTAAAATGAATTAAAGTAAGTTATTACACATGGTAGCAATTCATGATTGTTATAATTCAAATTAAACAAACACAAAATATAAATAATTTTTCAACAAATTAATTTATGGAAATAAATGATGATAATTATGTGACAGTAACATTTAAGAAAATGCTTAAATTTAATTGTTAAGATTTTAATTAATGAAACTAAAAATGATTGATGTTGTGATGAAAATTTTAAAAAAAGAATTGCTTGAATAATATTAATATGATCTCAAACAAAGAATAGAAGTTCATCCAACTACTTAACAACTTCTTAAGCATCTCAATTGGTCATGATGCAATATTAAGTATGCAAATGATATTTTTTCTCATATTTTTATCAATAAAGAATATGAATAATATGGCTTTTTGGAGAAACCTCTAACAAATAAAATCACAAGAATCAAAAGTTTTGTCAGCCTAAAATGAAGAAAATTGTAGGAATATGAGGTGAAGATTCCACATCTACCTTTCTTCTCTTCAATTATTCCTATTTATATTCTCACTTTGAGGATCTTTAGCTTGTCTTCTATTCATGGCTCTTCCACTTTTATTTCTCTTCCCACTCGAAGGCTCTTCTTCGACTTTTGTCCTCTACACATTTTTAATTTTGTAGTAGCCCATTTTAACATATGTAGATAGAAAAAGAGTAAATGCAGGTCATTTGACTGCAATAAATTAAATGTTTTAAAGATATCAAACAAAGTGAAACATATCAAAAATTCAAGTCATTTCAATTTAATGTAGGTCATTTTCTATTATATTTGATTTCAATTATATACTTCTTTGATTAATATTTATTTTTTAGATATTAAATGACTATGATTGAAATATAAAATTGCCTTATCATATTATGATATTGTTTTGCAACGTACATAATTTCTTATGTGTATTTTATTTATTTTTACCTTCTGTTGTAAAAGCTAAGATTATCTTTTGTTGTGTTTTTATGTTGAATATTGAAAAAAATATGAGACTCGAGATGTATGGATATTTAAGATTGATATTTATTCACTAAATTAAAGAATTGTTTAGCCTAAGCTTTCTTAAACAATGCAGACAAAATTGGTGATAATGGCTGTGGTCATTTGACTGCAATACATAAATAAATAAATAAATAATTCAAAGAAATTACAATTTGACAATATGTTAATGTCGTTGACTGGAAATTTTTTTTGAAAATTTTGATAATAAACTTAGGATGTTATCACATCAAATGAGTCAAGCTTGAGGTGTTCAAATGAGTTCAGGTTAACCGTCCAACTCGAACTAGACTTTTAACCTAAGTATAAATTATAAAACCTTAGCTCGGTTAAGCAAAAACTTGACATGGCTCAGACTTGTTTACACCCCTAATACAAATATACATATATATATGTACATATATATAGTACATAAACACACACACACACACACATACATATCTAGAAAACAACATAGAATTTTTTTGGATTATTTAGTATGTTCAATATACTGGTTGATAAAAACTTCATTCTTTTTTTGGATTAAAATCCATTTGTTCAACTTGAGTCGTAGTCACAGGTGCATAGTTTCATCATGACACACATCTAAACTCTTATTCTCTCTGGCCAACTTACTAGTTATTAGTGCTTTTGATCTCTCTTGCTATCTTATTACTTTCTTACTCCAAAGCCTAAGGTGAAGCAAAATTAGATGTTTGCTTTTCATTGCATTCATTTTTAGTGCTAAAAAATTCATTTACATCTATAATTTTTTTAGATTTTTACTAAATCAAGTAGTAGGCAATACAAGTTCGACCTACTAGCATTTGGTCTTTGTATTTTGGTTATAGCTTTTCCTCGAGCTAGATATATAATGTTTTACTTATATCATGAATTATATATTCTAAGTTATTCTTACTTATTTTTATTAAATTTTAGTTGGACAGTGAAATCCAATCTCAAATATATTATTTTTAGCTAGATAATGAGACATATATCTTACATTAATTAGTATTAAATTTTTATTATTTTATGCATATTTGTTTCACTATATTGTTAAAATTGTATGTTTGAAGGCAATATGTTTCAACTCTATTATTTGATACTTGTTGGTTTAGAGCAATAACTTGTTGAGAAGTGCATTAAAATTTTAGCTTATGAAACATAGGAAGAGAAAGCTAATTGTCCTGAAAAATTTTGTTCTAGTTACAACAATTAACAATGGAGTTACAAGTTTATATATATATATATATATATATATATATATATATATATATATATATATATATATATATATATATACTCTCTCTTATACACATCT
>JXCR01068662.1:52127-70666 GCA_002079205.1 Phalaenopsis hybrid cultivar
ATTAAATGTCTTTCCGAAGAGGGCGACATGGTTCTGATTCCGGCGACTGACAGCTTTCAACGGACAACTCCTAAACTTTTAGTGCCGACAACTAACTCTTAGTAAAATATCGTTTCAGGCGTCAGCTCTCCGTAAAGTGGCACTTTAAGTGCCAGATTCACAAAATTTATTATTTTGGCTCCAAATTTCGTCCTTTTTGCTACTTTTGCTCCAAACTCCTAAAATTGATATACCTACAAAAAAATATGAAAATACCCTTCTTTAAAGTACAATATCACCATAAAATAAGCATAAAATGTATACTTAAAATAACACATTATTTTGGTGTATTAAGATGGACATTCAAAACCTGGAGCAAAGAGTGAACCTCAATTAAACCATTAATTGAAAAACAAAATTCGAGAATAGTTTGGGATCTATAAGAATCCACTAGCATTAGGACATGACTTTGAAATTCCTTCCTTGACAATGACATTTAAAAATTTCTGAGGACAAGTCACAACCTTAATCGGGAGTTTCCTTAAGCAAATTGCTTAAGATGTAAATAACTGTAGGGGCTTGCTCTAATAGGGAAAGTGAAACGCTTAACATGTATAACAAATTGAATTTCTGGTTATGGATATTTTTTCATTAAATTTTCTTTGAGTGTATGCCTCTGGAGTGTATTAACAGATGAACTTCAGAGCTATTTATGTGAAGTCCACTTCATCAAAGCTTCCCCACTTGTCTCTTTTATTTGTCCCTATCATTGCAAGTCTTAGCCCTTTGATCTTCTCTTTATTCAGTTCATCTACAAGATTAGAGAGAGGAGGCTATTTGGAGAGAGGGATGATACAGCGTGAGATAAGCTAGTGACTCCACGAGAATAACACAACGACAACAAGAAATATGGTGGCCTCCCACACCACACCGATCGAGGCAGCAGCGATCTCACGGGCGCATCATATGCACCTAGCTAGAATTAATGACTAGGGCATACAAAACACTAAAACCTAACCCTTTGAGACTAAAGGAAATACCTTAGAAGGATGTAACCTATGGTTACTAATGAAGGTATTTCAAACCTCCCAGAGACTATGAATTCCTTAAGCCACGACATTTAAAAGGGATTCCTAGTTATGAGGCTGGTTATAATTGACGAATAACGATTTTCCACAGATGACAGAAAGCCATGGACATCTTAATTGGGTAATCATTTCCAGTGTATAAGTTAGTCCACCTGTTTGGCTTCTTTATAGAGTTTAGGTTTGACTTTTCATTAGAAACCTTTCTTACCTTACTCTATAGTATACGGGTTCTGATTAATTCATCTCTATCTTTTTAAATATCAGTGATTCACTTTATAAACCCTTTCTCATATGTTCAAAGAGCATTTCAAATCCTTTTTAAACAATCTCCCGGATATGAGACCTACTTTATTGGATAATCAGGTTTTCTTACCCCTTGAGCTTAAATCCTTGTAATTGTTTCATAATTCGACTCATTAGATTAATCAAAAGTTTTCATTAAGGTTCCTGATATTAAAGAAGTAATTAACTATGAGAGCATGTCATTGTAGGAAGTAAGATCCCATAATTAAAATAAGCCTTATCTTACACTTGTAAGGTTAAAAAAAAAAGGCTTGTTCCATAGACCAAAAAATGGTTTTCATCATTTGGGTGGTTAGATCCATTTATAAGGTAATATTATCTTCCTTTTAGAGAACATATTATTCTGCTGAGTACAGTGTCTGATCATCTAGATAGAATGTCTCTTGAAAGACACTATGGTGTTGGCAAACAAAAATTTCCCCAGCATTGGTGTGAGACATGTAATATGAAAGTTTAAAACACTATGTGTGTAATTCCCCCTATTAAATTTATTTATTTAAGGAAATGAATTTGACTATAAGTTTTTAAAAATCAATCTTTGAATGATTTTGAATTCAATTTCATAAGTTTTAATACAAATAAAATATTGACGTTTGTACATCATGTGGTAAAACTTTTATTGTTCATTTACCATCGATAATTGGACTATTAAAGTGCGCCTGACGTGAGAAAATATATTAAAATCTCTTAGAAAAATTTATAGGACATACTTATAACTTAAAAATATTATAACACATAACTATTTGTTTAGGAGTCGGTATAATGTATGAATTGAACGATCTTGCGCTAGTTGGATTCTTCCTGATGAAACATTTGATTTGGCTTCTGTTTACTTGCTTAAGAATCAATTTGATCTTTCAACCATGTCCAAAAAGCTCTCATAAGTGATTTTATGATTTGTTCTAGGCTTGATTTGACTCAAATTGAACCAATTTTGGTACTGTTAGGTCAACCTCTTTCAGTTTGAATGTGAGTTTGCTGAAATCAGAATTTTGAATGGCTTTTAATCAAAATTTAAATTTTTCTTTCTAAAATAATTATTATGAGACCCCTATCAATCATACCTTGAAAATCGTGTTGGTTGATGGACATTTGTTGACGGGGGCGTCAATCGTAAAATTATTTTAATCCGTTCAGCCAAAAAACTATTGAAGTGCTTAGATTACTCATGATGATTTTAACATAATTAGTATTGAGATATTTGAAGAAGAATCCAACTTAAATGTACTCTAATGGCAAACACTTATTCATTCTTGACGGGTAGCTTTACATGACTTAACCAAGTCAACTAATTCACAATCTAAATATTTCATCTTTGCTACAAAATATTCAATAAAGGAATATCATTAATTCCAATCTCCAATCGGTTATTGAATGTAACAAACAAAAAATAAAATCAAATTAGAAGAACTTAGAACTCCACCAACCAAGTAATCAGTTATATTCTTGTACAGAAATCAAATAAAAAGAATCCAGTCATTTCATCAACAAGGAGGCATATATGATGGCGGCGGCAGCATCCCTTCGTCCTTCCCTTCCCCGTTCTTCACTATGAGCACAGTATCCATTCCCCAGCTCGAATGCGTGTCAATATGGCAGTGCATGAACCAGACTCCTGATCCACAAATTATTTAATTAGAACACCCACACCACACTCACGAAAAATTATTGCGTGCGGTGTCTGATCAGGACCGTAAAAAATTTTTCAATGGACTCATTTCAACAAAAAATAAAAGTAAAAAGATGTATTTCAGTGGTCCAGATTGGGCACCTCACTCAAATTTACGTAAAATTAAAAAAAAAAACAGAAAATTACCTGGATTTCGAGCCCTGAATCTGATGGCCGCCCACCCACTCTTCGGCACTCCAACTGTGTTCTCATATGGCGGATCAACCAAATTATAACTCAACGGATCCTTACTCTCATCAAAATTCCCAAAACCTNTCATGTCTGCCTCAATTTTAGTGATTTTCTCCGCTCTCTTTGATACTGACGACGAGGAAACTGTTATATAACTCTTATGCACTCTGACTAACAAATTTCTTCTTCATTGCCTTTTCCTTTTTCTTCAAATCACTCTCCTAAGATGACATTTTTCCAAAACTCTCACTTTTCACTCAGAATATAGGATTAAATAGAAGTGTAGTGAGACTTTTCCTCATACCCTTCTATTTTTAGGCTTTAAACCTCCCCTATAACTTCTAGGCAAGTCCTACAACTGCTCTCCCACGTTAAATGCAACTAAATCATGGTTAAGACTTCTAGAAACTGAAATTTGCACATGTTTTTTAACTGCTGCGTTTGAGCGTCGGATATTGGCGCTTATGCGTCAGTGCTCAATTTAGCACAAGTCAACTTAACGTCCAAATACACGTTCTAACACATCTAAGTCATCTTTTAAGGTCTTAGAATAATCACTAACTCATTATATATTCAAAATACTACCAAAATTTTTTAAATCAAACACAACAACAAAACAATAAAAAAAAATATGAATAACTATGTGTTGCCTCCCACAGAGCGTTTGGTTTAATGTCATCAGTCTGACGTAACCGGTGCTTATTCTGGTTGACTAAACATCATAAAATCATTTAATTTAAGTTGGTCACCTAAAATGTAGGATTTTGGCCCATGACCATTTACTTTGAATATTTTGTCAGTTTTAGGATTTTTGATATTCATAGCTCCATAAAGATAAACTTTCATCACAACAAATGAGCTCATCCACCTAAACTTAAGTTTGCCTAGAAATAATCTTAACCTTGCATTATAAAGCAATACTTGCTGCCCTCACTGAAAATTTTTAGTAAGAGTTCTCCGATCATGCCACATCTTCATTTTTTCTTTATAAATCTTAGTATTTTCATAAAATTCACTCATTATTTCTTCAAGCTCATTTAATTGCAATAGTCTTTTCTCACCAGCATCCTTTAAATTGTAATTAAATTCATTAATANCCATAGCTCCATAAAGATAAACTTTCATCACAACAAATGAGCTCATCCACCTAGACTTAAGTTTGCCTAGAAATAATCTTAACCTTGCATTATAAAGCAATATTTGCTGCCCTGACTGAAAATTTTTAGTAAGAGTTCTCCGACATGCCACATCTTCATTTTTTCTTTATAAATCTTAGCATTTTCATAAGATTCACTCATTATCTCTTCAAGCTCATTTAATTGCAATAGCCTTTTCTCACCAGCATCCTGTAAATTGTAATTAAATTCATTAATAGCCCAATAAGTTTTATACTCAAGTTCAACTGGTAAGTGACACACTTTCCCAAATATAACCTGTATGGGAACATTCCTATAAGGGTTCTGTATGCAGTCCTATAAACCCACAAAGCATAGTCAAGTTTGACTAACCAATCAATTTTGGTTGGATTTACAGATTTTTCTAATATTCTTTTAATTTCATTATTGGATAATTCAGCCAAACGAAATGTCTTCCAATATTCTTTTAAGCAGTAGCAATTCTATGGTTAATATGATATTTCTTTAATCACTTCTTCATTATTGCATTTCGAAATGTCTTCCCCCGTAAGTTATAATTACTCTCGGCATCCCAAATCTACAAAATATATTTGTTCTTATAAACTTTGCAAAACTTAGAACATCATATCAAGGTAAAACTACAACTTCTATTCGTTTGGATACATAGTCCAGTGCTAACATTTTATATAAATTCTCGTAAGATGGTATAAATGGTCCCATAAAANAAAACTTTGCAAGACTTTGAACATCATATCAAGGTAAAACTACAACTTCTATCCGTTTGGATACATAGTCCAGTGCTAACATTTTATATAAATTCTCGTAAGATGGTATAAATGGTCCCATAAAATTTAATTTCAAACATCAGATATCTCAACTTCTAAAACATAATTGAGGTGAATCTCATTCCTTCAAGAAATATTGTCTACTCGTTGACATCGATCACAAGTTTTAATATAAGAGTTAACATCTTGTTGACCTCAAATTGAGGCCTTCTTTTCCATCCCCTAACTACCGTAGGATCTAGCCTTAGGATTTTTTATTTGACTCTTTTAAAGAACTAGACTGGGATCTACACCACTTAAAAATTCGAGCTACTTCGCTTTTTGAAGTTTCGTATGAGCGGTTTCAGATCCTCNTTTGAGGCCTTCTTTTCCATCCCCTAGATACCGTAGGATCTAGCCTTAGGATTTTTTATTTGACTCTTTTAAAGGACTAGATTGGGATCTACACCACTTAAAAATTCGAGCTACTTCGCTTTTTGAAGTTTCGTATGAGCGGTTTCAGATCCTCAATATTCGATTGAGTCGATTGAAAAGCCAACATATTGAAGCTCAAATTGTACTCCTATAGAAATTCGAAAGACATAGGTGGACACCATGACTTGTGACTTGCCACCGCGAGCGATGTGTTAGACTTTGGTTGTCACTTATGCGAGGACCGATCAACATTTTTATTTTTATTTGTTGAACGGCTCCGATCGAACCAAAATAATTTCGTTTGTCGCAAAGCGCACAAACTGAGGTTAATCCGGCGTGATCGTAGACGAATTTGTCTGTATGAGTGTCCTTCCTAACTAAAACCGACGTTCCGGACGCGACAGCGTTGTTGGGGCGNAAAATTCGAAAGACATAGGTGGACACCATGACTTGTGACTTGCCACCGCGAGCGATGTGTTTGACTTTGGTTGTCACTTATGCGAGGACCGATCAACATTTTTATTTTTATTTGTTGAACGGCTCCGATCAGACCAAAATAATTTCGTTTGTCGCAACGCGCACAAACTGAGATTAATTCGACGTGATCGTCGACGAATTTGTCTGTATGAGTGTCCTTCCTAACTAAAACCGACGTTCCGGACGCGACAGCGTTGTTGGGGCGTCGCGCTTGCTCAAAATTTAATAGTTTCTTTTAATAAAAAAATAATAATAAATTTTTTTTTCATAAAAAGGTTTTAAAATCCCTAAGCTCTAATCTCTCCCTCACGTGTGCCTCCTCTTCTCTTGGGACCGAAACATGCCCTAACTCCCTTTGCTCCTCTCGACCGAGTAGGGATGCCCCATTTCTGGTTTCTCCGGTCACCCTTATATTGTTAATCAATATTGAATATTAAGCAAAAATTTGTTTTCAAGAAAGCTAGACCCATGGATACGAAATGCTTATTGAAAAAGATTGGCTTGCTCTTGAAATGCTATTATCCATTTATTTCACCTCTAAATAACATGAAGATAATTTTAGAACTGGCGGGGAAAGATTTACTGTTATATGAAGAAAAAGCTTATATTTCAGTATGATTACTCTCATTGTTGTTGCTCTTATTCGAATACGTATAATGGAGGTATATTTTTGGTTTTGAAAACCTGTTTTGATGTTCAGTTTTTGTGCTTCTTGATACCCCTTATTCGAACATATATAAGAGTCTATTCTTTCGGGTTTTGAGCACTTATTTTGGGGCTGATTTTCGTGTTTCTCGCTACCCTTATGTGAAAATACATGTTGGAAGTGCGTTTTCTGGTTTGGAATTTAATTTGGAGTTGGGGTTTTGCTTCTTGTTGCCCCTTTTATTCTAATGTACATGTTGGGTTTATAATCACATTTGAATAGTTGTTTGGTGACTCAATTTTCCTCCTCTTTTAGTGGTTGGATTTCGTTTCCTGATGGGTTCAGTTTGGCCTCTTATATTGGGCTCAGTTTTGCCCTTTTGATAGTTCAGTTTAGCCCCTTAAGTTGGGCTCGGTTTTGTTTCTTCTTGATGATTTGACTTAGCCCTCATGCTGGGTTTGATTTTCCTTTTTAGTGATTCAGTTTTGGTCCCTTTTGTTGGATCTGAATTCAAATTTTGGCAGACTTTGGCGGGATTTTGCTCCGTAATAACCACCGCAATGTGTTTTTAAAATCCTAAAATCTGTCTTATGTTCAAATTTCATGGCCCAAATTCCAGAAATATTTCAAGGTATGAAGTTTTCAATAGAAGAAAGTTTATCAGTTTTGACGCACAAAGATTATACGACAAAGTTATTACAAATAAAAGGTTTTTCAAAGAAAGAGGTTTTGTCAATCACGAATTGATTAATCTAAGTTCTACAATTGATAAAATCATTGTACAAAGATGATGATAAGTTCTGTGCTACAATATCGCTGCAGTTGTTGTACCAGTAGTGAAAGAATTTTATGTCAACTTACATGGAATTACTCAAGGAGTTGTCTTCGTACAAGGTAAGGTTGTACCATTTACTCCAGCACGAATCAATGAGTTGTATATGATAGAAAGCATTCCAATCTGTCATTATACAAATTTTATCTCTATCAGAGTTTGATGCAAGATGTCTATAATTTTCTGACGGATGAAAGTGATATTTGGGAAATGCGAGATGAAGGATATGTTAGTTTCTCTGCTTCATTGCTTAATCCAATATCAAAGCAGTGACATTTCTTCATTTCTACAAAATCACTCCCTACCGTGAAGATTAATAGAGTCACCAAAGAAAGTGTTATTTTAAACTATTGCATTGAAATGGAAAAACACATTGATGTAGGATCTATCATTTTTAAATCTGTTATGGGTATTATTATGAATGGGTCAATTTATGGACTTGGGCATCCTTCCACAATTTTTCAACTTTGCAGTCAATCTCAAGTTCATATGAAAGTTGGAAAAAAGTTTTATTACCTTGGGAGCCCATGATTTCTATTGATGATAATTATGTTGGGAATGGGAATGAAGCATTAGATACTATCTTAGATCATTCATCACATGTTTCAACTCCATTGATGCCATCAACAGTTGGAAGTTCACTTGCTTTTGAAAAGAAATTGAAGAAAAGTGAAAGAGAACTTCAAAATATTACAAATGCAATAGATCTTAAGTATCTTTTCGATCACCTAGATTGGAAGATGAAAGAGAATTTTGATCATACTCGAATATTTGTAGCAGGATTAGTGTGAATGTTTAAAGAAAAAGAATGGATCGAAGAAAATTCGACTAATCAATTCCCGTACCGACCCTTCTACAATTTGTACGTTCATTATCAGTCTATGGAAAATATTAGAGGAGAAAACACTAAAGATCATGCAGAATAATTGAAGAATTTGGACTCTCTACTAGTTTAAAATACTTATGTACTTAATGTGATTGTGTGAATTTGATTTAGTTTGTTTTTCTTTAAAATTCTAAACTTTGATTGTGTGTATAGTTGTATCAACATTTGGTGTTGTGACTTGATTCGACGTTGATTTATAATTTAGTTTGTTTAATATGTGTGAAAGTGTGATTAAAAAAATGTGTTTGTAAAAGTGTATTTTCATATATAAAAGTTATTTTGTTGTTGTTTGTGAAAATGTTTGTTTGTGAATTATTGTTAGATAAAAATTTATGTTTAAAAAAAATATAACACTAAAAAGACTTTGGAGAAAATTGAAAGGAAATTGAAAATTGAAAAAATCGAAAAAATGAAATTTTTGGCCTGTAGCTCCGACGGCGCTGGCATAGGCGCCGACGGCGACCTCAACCCAAGAACAGCCTTTAACCCTTTAAAATTCACGATTTTTATCCTTTGAGTCACCTTGAATCTTCAATTTTTACACCTAGGGCTCGCATTTGCTTGGATTTGAGGCAATTTTAAGGCAAAGGAACTTTAGATTTCATCTTCTCTAAATAAGAGCTACACTTTGAATTAAAAATTTTTTATTTTCACCGAGAATTTATCTCACATTGTCGAGATCCAAAAATTTTGGAATTTTTTAAGAGATTTTGAGAAATCCTTTGGTGAAGAACGCTTACTTAGTAGATTTAAGTTTAAAACACTTNGAAGCTTATATTTCAATATGATTACTCTCATTGTTGTTGCTCTTATTCGGATACATATAATGGAGGTATATTTTTGGTTTTGAACACCTGTTTTGATGTTCAGTTTTTGTGCTTCTTGATACCCCTTATTCGAACATATATAAGAGTCTATTCTTTCGGGTTTTGAACACTTATTTTGGGGCTGATTTTCGTGTTTCTCGCTACCCCTATGTGAAAATACATGTTGGAAGTGCGTTTTCTGGTTTGGAATTTAATTTGGAGTTGGGGTTTTGCTTCTTGTTGCCCCTTTTATTCTAATGTACATGTTGGGTTTATAATCACATTTGAATAGTTGTTTGGTGACTCAATTTTCCTCCTCTTTTAGTGGTTGGATTTCGTTTCCTGATGGGTTCAATTTGGCCTCTTATATTGGGCTCAGTTTTGCCCTTTTGATAGTTCAGTTTTGCCCCTTAAGTTGGGCTCGGTTTTGTTTCTTCTTGATGATTTGACTTAGCCTTCATGCTGGGTTTGATTTTCCTTTTTAGTGATTCAGTTTTGGTCCCTTTTGTTGGATCTGAATTCAAATTTTGGCAGACTTTGGCAGGATTTTGCTCCGTAATAACCACCACAATGTGTTTTTAAATCCTAAAAACTGTCTTGGACGACTAGAAACTTCCTATGTTCAAATTTCATGGCCCAAATTCCAGAAATATTTCAAGGTATGAAGTTTTCAATAGAAGAAAGTTTATCAGTTTTGACGCACAAAGATTATACGACAAAGTTATTACAAATAAAAGGTTTTTCAAGGAAAGAGGTTTTGTCAATCACGAATTGATTAATCTAAGTTGTACGATTGATAAAATCATTGTACAAAGACGATGATAAGTTCTGTGCTACAATATCGCTGCAGTTGTTGTACCAGTAGTGAAAGAATTTTATGTCAACTTACATGGAATTACTCAAGGAGTTGTCTTCGTACAAGGTAAGGTTGTACCATTTACTCCAGCACGAATCAATGAGTTGTATATGATAGAAAGCATTTCAATCTATCATTATACAAATTTTATCTCTATCAGAGTTTGATGCAAGATATCTATAATTTTGTGACGGATGAAAGTGATATTTGGGAAATGTGAGATGAAGGATATATTTGTTTCTCTGCTTCATTGCTTAATCCAATATCGAAGCAGTGACATTTCTTCATTTCTACAAAATCACTCCCTACCGTGAAGATTAATAGAGTCACCAAAGAAAGTGTTATTTTAAACTATTGCATTGAAATGGAAAAACACATTGATATAGGATCTATCATTTTTAAATCTGTTATGAGTATTATTATGAATGGGTCAATTTATGGATTTGGGCATCCTTCCACAATTTTTCTACTTTGTAGTCAATCTCAAGTTTCATATGAAAGTTGGAAAAAAGTTTTATTACCTTGGGAGCCCATGATTTCTATTGATGATAATTATGTTGGGAATGGCAATGAAGCATTAGATACTATCTTAGATCATTCATCACATGCTTCAACTCCATTGATGCCACCAATATTTGAAAGTTCACTTGCTTTTGAAAAAAAATTGAAGAAAATTGAAAGAGAACTTCAAAATATTACAAATGCAATAGATCTTAAGTATCTTTTCGATCACCTAGATTGGAGGATGAAAGAGAATTTTGATCATACTCGAATATTTGTAGCAGGATTAGTGTGAATATTTAAAGAAAAAGAATGGATCGAAGAAAATTCGACTAATCAATTCTCGTACCGACCCTTCTACAATTTGTACGTTCAATATCAGTCCATGGAAAATATTAGAGGAGGAGAAAGCACTGAAGATCATGCAGAATAATTGAAGAATTTGGACTCTCTACTAGTTTAAAATACTTATGTACTTAATGTGATCGTGTGAATTTGATTTAGTTTGTTTTGTTTTAAAATTCTAAACTTTGATTGTGTGTATAGTTGTATCAGCATTTGGTGTTGTGACTTGATTCGACGTTGATTTATAATTTAGTTTGTTTAATATGTGTGAAAGTGTGATTAAAAAAATGTGTTTGTAAAAGTGTATTTTCATATATAAAAGTTATTTTGTTGTTGTTTGTGAATTATTGTTAGATAAAAATCTATGTTTAAGAAAATATAACACTAAAAAGACTTTGGAGAAAATTGAAAATTGAAAAAATCGAAAAATGAAATTTTTGGCCTGTAGCTCCGACGGCACTGGCATGGGCGCCGACGGCGACCTCAACCCAAGAACAGCCTTTAACCCTTTAAAATTTGCGATTTTCACCGTAAACCGTCATTTTTATCCTTTGAGTCACCTTGAATCTTCAATTTTTACACCTAGGGCTCGCATTTGCTTGGATTTGAGGCAATTTTAAGACAAAAGAACTTTAGATTTCATTTTCTCTAAATAAGAGCTATACTTTGAATTAAAAACTTTTTATTTTCACCGAAAATTTATCTCACATTGTCGAGATCCGAAAATTTTGAAATTTTTTAAGAGATTTTGAGAAATCCTTTGGTGAAGAACGCTTACTTAGTAGATTTAAGTTTAAAACACTTTACCTTGTGATTTTCAGAATTTTTGGAATTTATTCGGATTTTTTTAAAATTTTCTCTAGATTTACTATGGCACCAAGACGAGCAAAGAAAAAAAGAAAAGTAGATTATGATGAACAAAAATTTGTTAGCTTCAGAGCTAGTGCTCGATTCAATAGTCTACTTGAGCATAAAAAAGTAAATCCGGATCGTGGTTTTAAAAATCTGGGTGGAGAAGTCGAGCGATTAATCAATGCTCGACAGTATGAAAATTTCTGTTATTTTACTGCTGATGCGATTATTGGTGTAGTGATAGAATTCTATGCCAACTTTACTGAGGCTTCTGACGACTTTGTTTTCGTTCGTGGGAAAAAGGTGGAGTTTTCTCCAAGAAAAATTAATGAGTTTTATCAGTTAGAAGATGTTTACAGTTGCCAGTATAAATCATTTTCTGCTACGAATGAGACCTTGGATGAGGTTATTTCTTTTCCGACTGATGGAAGAGGAACCTGAAAAGTGAAAAATGGTGTTAAGATAAACTTTCCTCTTTCTATGCTTAATGTAATATCTAAGATCTGACATTACTTTATTTCTGGAAGAATGATTCCAACAAATCATCATAATGAGGTGACCAAGGATAGAGCTATTCTGAACTTTTGTATTCAACAAGTGATGAGGATAAATGTAGGCCCTATTATTTATATGAACACTAGNAAGAAAAGTAGATTATGATGAACAAAAATTTGTTAGCTTCAGAGCTAGTGCTCGATTCAATAGTCTACTTGAGCATAAAAAAGTAAATCCGGATCGTGGTTTTAAAAATTTGGGTGGAGAAGTCAAGCGATTAATCAATGCTCGACAGTATGAAAATTTTTGTTATTTTACTGCCGATGCGATTATTGGTGTAGTGATAGAATTCGATGCCAACTTTACTGAGGCTTCTAACGACTTTGTTTTTGTTCGTGGGAAAAAGGTGGAGTTTTCTTCAAGAAAAATTAATGAGTTTTATCAGTTAGAAGATGTTTACAGTTGCCAGTATAAATCATTTTCTGCTACGAATGAGGCCTTGGATGAGGTTATTTCTTTTCCGACTGACGGAAGAGGAACCTGAAAAGTGAAAAATGGTGTTAAGATAAACTTTCCTCTTCCTATGCTTAATGTAATATCTAAGACCTGACATTACTTTATTTCTGGAAGAATGATTCCAACAAATCATCATAATGAGGTGACAAAGGATATAGCTATTCTGAACTTTTGTATTCAACAAGTGATGAGGATAAATGTAGGCCCTATTATTTATATGAACACTAGATTTATTGCTTTGAGAGAGACCACTGGTGGTTTGGCACACCCTGCACTTATTTTTACACTTTGTGAACAGGCAGGAGTTGATTTTAGACCTGTGAAAGAGAGGATTGACCTTCTAAAATCTATAGGGTTTGTCAATATAAAGACATATGAATCTCATGTTGAATGGAGATCTGGAAGTAAGACCAGAGATATTTCTTCTACCTCGAGGACCCCTACTTTTAGTGACCCTACTAACCGAGAACTTTTGGACCAGATGATGATCAGCAGGGAGATATCTTGAGAATGGATCATAGATTGCAAAACATGGATGCCAGAAATGCTCAAACTGATGATTTGATACGACAAAAGTTCGAATATGATGCTGCTTATGATGGTGTCCTAGTGAGATACATGAAGAATGATCATTCAGTTCAGTTTCCTACTCACCATGTTTTTACTTCATATCAGCGGCAGAATTTGGATGTAAAAGAAGAAGAAGATGATGGTGATTGGTGATTTTTCTTTTAGTTTATATTTGAATGTACTTTGTTATTTTGTTATTTGTTTTTGTTATATTGTTGAAACTGTTTGTTGTTAGATTGTGGGACTTTTATTTTTGATGTTATGTTGTGAAACTGTAGTTTGTAAAACTTTTTTCATTTTTGAAAATCAGTTTAAATCTGTTGTTAGTTTTTATATTTTGTTAAATGTATTATAGTTAACTTTTTCTCAGTAGATTTTATATGTATTATTCGCAATTTAATGTTTTAAGTCTTGTAGCTTTTTATATTAGCATCTGCAGTATTTCAGAATTAAGTTTCAAAATCAGAACCTTCAACAAGTATGCCTTTTCTTTATGTATTTAATGTTTTCTTTCACCCTTTTATTTTTCAGTTCATGCTAAATCTTTTAAAAAATTTAATTTTGCGAGGGGGGAAGAAATTAAAAAAAAAAAGAAACTTAATTTTATTTGTCCTCACTTATCTATATTTTCAAAAAAAAAAAATTAAATTTAACATGAGCTTTGGTATTAGGTGTTAACTTTAGATAACTATATTTATATTTCTAAAAATATAGTAAACTTAAGTAAAAATTTTCAATAATAAAGGTTAATTTTAGGTATTAAGATATTTAGTATAAAAGAAAAGAATTATGTTTTTCTATCTTAAGTAAAGAAAATTGTATTTTTGAAATATTAAAAATCTTAAAAATTCATGTAAGAAGAAAAGAATTAAACTTTCTGAAATCTTTAAGCTAATATAAATTTGTTAAGTGAAGAAATGTGAAAAGTTTTTTATTTTAAAAAGAGAATANCCTGAAATCTTTAAGCTAATATAAATTTGTTAAGTGAAGAAATGTGAAAAGGTTTTTATTTTAAAAAGAGAATAGTAAAGTTCAAAATCATTAAAGGTTATCCGGATATAGTAATCCTCACACATAAGAAAAAAAAGTAAAGAAAAAGAAAAGAAAAGAAAAGATATGGGGAGAAGCTTGAGGAGATGTCTAATTAAAAATTGACTTCACTTGAATCAATTTAAAAAAGAAGGCTCGTNGAGAATAGTAAAGTTCAAAACCATTAAATGTTATCCGGATATAGTAATCCTCACACATAAGAAAAAAAAGGAAAAAAAAAGAAAAGAAAAGAAAAGATGTGGGGAGAAGCTTGAGAAGATGCCTAATTAAAAATTGGCTTCACTTGAATCAATTTAAAAAAGAAGAGTCGGCTACATTTTCTAAACTTTTATTTGAGTATTAGTTTATTTACTATTAAAGTTTTGTGAAGTTCTTTTTCATATGAATACTTTAAGTGGTTTTAATATGACAATTTGCAATTTTTCTTGAAAAAAATAAAGAATCAGAAATATTGGACTTGATTGCTAAATATTTTTATACCTTTAGTATTAAATGGAGTTGTTTTGAATTTTTTTTTAAGTTATGCTATTGTATTAAGTGGACTAAGATATGAAAAATCTAGAAGTTAAATTATTTTTCATAAGTCATATTTTTATATAGTATAGGAGTTACTTTAAGACAAGTAACATGTAAGTTTGAGTGATTTTGATACACAAAAAATATATGCATTTTTTGACCCATGTTTTATACTTATTTTTAGTGATATTGTACTTTAATCGAAGGTATTTTTATATTTTCTTGCAGATTGTTGAATTTTAGGACTTGAAGCAAAAAGGAAATAAAAATGATGAAATTTAGAGAAAAAATGAAGAAGTTAAATATTTGTTCAGTGCCAGACTGGGCGCCGACAGTGTCGTTTAACAGAGAGCGGCAATTAATTAAATGAACATTGGCCCCGACGACGCCAGAATGGGCACCAAAGACGCCAGAAAGGGCGCCAACGGCGCTTATGGCGGTTCAAGCTCTGTTTCTAGAAGATTCAACAAATTTGGACGCTTTTTGAAAAGATTTTGGATGCACCTATTAGAGAACCGACTTTAGGTTCTATTTGGGGCCTAAATTCATCAGAAAAACTCTCTTGGTCATTATTCGCCCCCTCTTCATTCCTCTTTGTCCCTCCTTGCTAATTTTCGCCACACCTAACCTCCATACACTTTTTCCATTTTCATTTCACCACCATTTAGGAGTCTATTAGTGATTTTTCTTCAAGAGTTTAGAGTTTTTGTGGTGAGATTAAGTGTGAATTCGTCTCTAAAATTGTTGGAGAAGGAGAAAAGTGAGAGATTTCTTCTTCCTATATTTTCTAGAAGAAGCTACAAGGGATTTGCTTTGAGAAAGAGTTTCGATAAGTGTTATTTGTTTGTTAGTATTGTATGAACTTCCTTTTATATATGAAATTTGTGTTTTATTGTATCTTTCTCATGAAATTTGAGTAGTTTACTTTATCTTTTTCCCTACTCCGAGATGTGGTGAAATGAAGAGATAATATGGATGTGTCAATATTAAAATATAAAATAAATTGTGATGACTTTTCAACTCTAAACTTAATTTAATTTTCGATCTGATCAATTGAATTGTTAAAATGTGTTGTGAAACATATGATCCGGGAAATAGAGTATGAATTCTATAAGAGAGTAAGGATTACATTTGATTCCATGAAGGAGAACTTTCTTCATAGAATTAAGTGCAAATAAGTAGAAAAATATACTTTATTTGGTGTAGAATTGGAGAATTTTTAGGGTGACAGACTAAAATCTCAATTTGGTCTTAGTGTTTAAAAACTAAAGCGAGAGTTAGCCTTCAGGTGAAGAGAAGTGAGAGCTATGAGTGGGATTCAGTATCATCCTAGCCTAGCCACGGATTTAGGAACTAAAATTGGGATTAGCCAATAATTTTCTATAACACTGCATCAGGGTAGAGAATTAAAAATGCTCATATTTGACACAATACATATTAGAATCATTTATCTCATCTAATTTTACCAAAACCTCATTGTAGTGGGAAAGATGTTTTTCCTCATAAAAAATTTTCGTCATATAAACATAGTTTAATAATTACTGTTTAAACTTTGTATTTCAGTTTTGTTATTAGTTAAATAATTTAGTTCTTATAATATCTCAACTTTGTATTTCAGTTTTGTTATTAGTTAAATAATTTAGTTCTTATAATATCTCAACATTCTAAATTAATGACAGTAATTTTGTTTTGACTTTCTGTGAATTTCCTAATAAATTTGTCATTTCAAATTTAAACATTCCCCGTGGGATCGATTTTTGGGGTTTAATAAAAAAGTCTTTTATTACTTGATAATAATATGTATGTTTGTGTAGAATCCCAACATTAATTGCTTAAATTTCTTATTCATTAAATATTGCATCAAACTTTTGGCACCGTAGCATAGCGGAGTCAACGATATAAGTTTTACACAACTATATTCTCGGGATCAGTATGTAAATTCTCTTAAATATCATTTCTCTTATAAATTTAAATAAACCCACAAGACGATCTTCTCTTCACTCGTTCTTTTCTCAGTTTTGCTAAAATCTATTGCTCTCATTCCTAACCCAAATAATACCACCACTACTAGAGCTAGGTGGGAAGGCAACGACGACCTCCAAAATCCCCAATTACAACAAGCAAATCAGCCCAAAGAACCAAGCAACTTGAACTCTCCTAAAACGTCAAGCAAATGGATCTCTAGAAGGGCACTCGAAGTCTTCGAAACAACGAGGACGGTATGTGTCTCTAGTAGGGCAGCAAGAGGAGCACACCCCAAACCATCAAATGTCCCCTCCCCTAAATCTTCCAACGAAGGGAGTACTAAACCACCCACCAAACCAATAATTAATCAAGTCCAAAAACAATACTGAAACGAAGTCTTTAATACCCCCGAAGTATTATATAAAGCAGCTCTACAATAGCTCTACAACAACCTTTCATGTGTAAACACAAAGAGGTATACATGCAGAAATTAAAATTTCAAAAAAGGTGTTAGCTATTTAAATATGCCATACGTGTATAAATAAAAAGAATACGTGCTAGCTATGTGAATACACATAAGAATTGGGTGGTATGTACGTAAATCTCCATTTTTTTTGTTTATGTACAATGCAAACATCCAACAATTAGGTGGCATGAATGTAAAAGGGACAANCTTTATAGAAAAGCTGATAAATATGCAAGAGACAGAGAGAGAGAATTGAAGAATTGTGAAGCAGGAAATAACTAGTAGTTCTGTCTGATTCTACTATGGATTTGTTCCACCATGTTGGTGGCCTTATTTATACACACAGTATTCAAACTCTGTTAGAAGCTTCAAAACCTTAATCCCAATGTCAATGTTTCCGGTTCTCCTCAAAACATCATTAACGCGTTCATTTTCCCGCACATTTTTCGTCTCATACCCGTCAAAACTGCACGTGTAAATGTACTTGAAAGGTTTGGCTGTCAGATATGTAAATACGTAAGATTTGTGTGGTATTTATGTGATTTCATCAAATCTCCCTTGCTTTTACTGTATCAAAAGCAAGCAAAATCTTCAAGTACAATGTAAGTAACCGAGGAAGAAAGTTTTAACATTAAATTGTTTAGCTGTGATTAGTTGGATCAATAAATGCTTACATCTTCATTCATCCCTAATGATGCAGTCTTCTGTATCCATTTCATTGCAATTAGTCGGGCCATGAGAGGAATGATTTTTAATTAATCAAATTGACTATTTTTGTAAATAAAAATATTACAGGGGCTCTTTGGGATGACAAGAAGATGCGTTCATTTGTGGACTAAAAAGTCATATCAGGGTTAATATTATAAAATTGCTAATGGTGGAATGGACAGTTGAAGACTTGATCTGACTAAAAAAAACAAAATTGGAAAAATTTTGTAATATTTGACAAAAATATTTTGTTATTTATATACAAAGGTAGATAATCATTTATTTCCTTTTTTATTACAAACACTACTTATTTATATAATTGAATATTGACTATATTTGGGACTTTAACATGAATAACTCACAATTTATATATATATATATATATACATACCTATGTATACCTATACATATGTATGTATGTATGTATACCTATACATATATATGTACGTATGTATACCTATACATATATACCTATACATATATATA
>JXCR01068662.1:70783-93893 GCA_002079205.1 Phalaenopsis hybrid cultivar
ATATATATATATATATATATATATATATATATATATATATATATATATATATATATATATATATATATATATATATATATATATATATATATATATATATATATATATATATATATCTATGAAATTAAAATATTTAACATTAAATTTAAAATTGCACTATTACAAATATTTTAAAAGTCATATACAAACTATGATGCATAAAGTTACAAATGCAAATATGAAATTTTAAGTATTAGATAAGTAAATACATAAGAAATGTTTGATATGTATGTAAATTTCTCTTGTTTAAATCTTCGATATTGAGTACTAATTAAATTTTGTGCTTCAACAAATTATTATTATTACTTTAATTTAATCTTAGTTTTAATTAGAAATTTTTTTAATTATAGATCAAACCTTTGCCCATTATTCTAGAAAAAGCGATGCTTCCAACGAAAGAACTACATTCAAAGTCTTCTATATATGNCCTTTGTTTAAATCTGCAATATTGAGTACTAATTAAATTTTGTACTTCAACAAATTATTATTATTTCCTTAATGTAATCTTAGTTTCGATTTCACTTTCGAGAAAATTTTTTAATTATAAATCAAACCTTTGCCTATTATTCTAGAAAAAGCGATGCTTCCAACGAAAGAACTACATTCAAAGTCTTCTATATATATATATGAGCTTATGATTAAATTCGTTTAGAATTTTCAATAAAACTTTTCATTAATTTTTTTTTTGATAAAAATTTATCAGAGGTCAGTATCTGCATTGATTAAGGGTATATTTGGAGCAGTTTATAAGTGTGGACGTTTTTAAAAACGCCGCGGTACCGTTTTGTTCACGCGTTTTGCCTACTTATCCGAAAACGTGGTTACATTTTTACACTAAATGCAGGTCGCGGGTCGAACTCCCCGGTGGACTCGCGGGCAACGTTTCAGGATAAACTGCTTATCCTGAAATGCACAAGTTGCCCCAAATACATCATAAAAAATTGAAATATTTGCATATATACCACTTATTTTTATGTATTTACAAATCCAACACCTAATATCAATTTCTAGGCACACCATTCTTTCTATGTATGAAAAGATATATTTCCCTTTCAGAAAGTTAAGAAAATATATTTTTTCTTTTGTGTTATGAAAGATCTGGGCGGTATAAATATAAAAAACAAAATTTAGGTTTCGATATGTAAATACTCGAAAATTGGGTGGTATGTATGTAATTAAATACCTCCAAAAAAATTATATCACCGAGCAGCTAGCTTCGGAGGAATTCGAAAAAAAAACATATAAAGGGTTATTTTGACAAATATTCGTTCTATAATTACATAGAGTAAAAGTATTTAGGCGGCTCCTTGCGCATTCACTTCTAATGAAAAGTCAATTCCTTGTTGTGGATTGAAAGGGTGGAGCAGTTGAAGAAAGAACTAGTTTTCTGGGAAATTGGGATCAACTTGCAAAATTTGACCAATGTAAAATTGTAATTTATCATTATAACCATTATGCAATTCATAATTTTACATATGATTTTGATAATATTTGCATTAACGGATATGAAAAAATGTAGTAAAATCGGAGAACTAAATATGAATTCCCATTGAACATACTGTGGACCGAATTCAAGCCAATACAAGTTTACAGAGGAGTACATTAAGGGTCTGTTTGGTGCAGCAGCAGTTTATCCAGCTTATGTTGATAAGCAGCTTATCTTGATAAGATTTGTATCTGCAGCTGATCCTGATAAGTTGTTTGTCTGTTTGGTTTGTGTGTTTGTAAAACAGTTGATTTGCAGTTGTTTCTGGATAAATGACCATTTTGCCTCTGAACTGAATAAATTGTTTGGTCTCTGTGGCTTAAAAACAGCTGATTTGTAGCTGTTTGTGGAAAAATGATCATTTCGACCACACACAATCGAGCTGTTTGCAACAGTAATGTAATGAGAAAACATTTAATATACTAAAATCCAAAAAAACACTACATAACAGTTCAAAGAAAAAAAGGGAGACTATCTTCATACCTAATAATATATATATATATATATATATATATATATATATATATATATATANAAAGAAGGCTCGTCTACATTTTCTAAACTTTTATTTGAGTATTAGTTTATTTACTATTAAAGTTTTGTGAAATTCTTTTTCATATGAATACTTTAAGTGATTTTAATATGACAATTTGCAATTTTTCTTAAAAAAAATAAAGAATCAGAAATATTGGACTTGATTGCTAAATATTTTTATACCTTTACTATTAAATGGAGTTGTTTTGAATTTTTTTTTAAGTTATGCTATTGTATTAAGTGGACTAAGATATGAAAATCTAGAAGTTAAATTATTTTTCATAAGTCATATTTTTATATAGTATAGGAGTTACTTTAAGACAAGTAACATGTAATTTTGAGTGATTTTGATACACAAAAAATATATGCATTTTTTTACCCATATTTTATACTTATTTTTAGTGATATTGTAATTTAATCGAAGATATTTTTATATTTTCTTGCAAATTGTTGAATTTTAGAACTTGAAACAAAAAGGAAAAAAAAATGTTGAAATTTAGAGAAAAAATGAAGAAGTTAAATATTTTTTCAGTGTCAGACTGGGAGCCGACAGTGTCGTTTAACAGAGAGCGGCAATTAATTAAATGAGCACTGGCGCCGACGACGCCAGAATGGGCGCCGAAGACGCCAAAACGGGCCCCGACAACGCTTATGGCGGTTCAAACCCTGTTTCTAGAAGATTCAACGAATCTGGACGCTTTTTGAAGAGATTTTGGATGCACCTATTAGAGAACCGACTCTAGGTTCTATTTGAGGCCGAAATTCATCAAAAAAACTCTCTTGGTCATTATTCGCCCCCTCTTCATTCCTCTTTGTCCCTCCTTGCTCATTTTCGCCACCTCACCTCTATACACTTTTTCCATTTTCATTTCACCACCATTTAGGAGTCTATTAGTGATTTTTCTTCAAGAGTTTAGAGTTTTTGTAGTGAGATTAAGTGTGAATTCGTCTCTAAGATTGTTGGAGAAGGAGAAAAGTGAGAGATTTCTTCTTCCAACATTTTCTAGAAGAAGCTACAAGGGATTTGCTTTGAGAAAGAGTTTCGATAAGTGTTATTTGTTTGTTAGTATTGTATGAACTTTTTTTATATATGAAATTTGTGTTTTATTGTATTTTTCTCATGAAATTTGAGTACTTTACTTTATCTTTTTCCCTACTCTGAGATATGGTGAAATGAAGAGATAATATGGATGTGTCAATATTAAAATATAAAATAAATTGTGATGACTTTTCAACTCTGAATTTAATTTACTTTTCGATCTGATCAATTGAATTGTTAAAATGTGTTGTGAAACATATGATCTGGGAAATAGAGTATGAATTCTACAACAGAGTAAGGATTACATTTGATTCCATGAAGGAGAATTTTCTTCATAGAATTAAGTGCAAATAAGTAGAAAAATATACTTTATTTGGTGTAGAATTGGAGAATCTTTAGGGTGACAGACTAAAATCTCAATTCGGTCTTAGTGTTTAAAAACTAAAGCGAGAGTTAGCCTTCAAGTGAATAGAAGTGAGAGCTATGGAGTGGGAGTCAGTATCATCCTAGCTTAGCCACGGATTTAGGAACTAAAACTGGGATTAGCCAATAATTTTCTATAACACTGTATCAGGGTAGAGAATTAAAAATGTTCATATTTGGCACAATACATATTAGAATCATTTATCTCATCTAATTTTACCAAAACCTCATTGTAGTGGGAAAAATGTTTTTCCTCATAAGAAATTTTCGTCATATAAATATAATTTAATAATTACTGTTTAAACTTTGTATTTCAATTTTGTTATTAGTTAAATAATTTAGTTCTTATAATATCTCAACATTCTAAATTAATGACAGTAATTTTGTTTTGACTTTCTGTGAATTTCCTGATAAATTTGTCATTTCAAATTTAAACATTCCCCGTGGGATCGATTTTTGGGGCTTAATAAAAAAGTCTTTTATTACTTGATAATAATATGTATGCTTGTGTAGAATCCCAACATTAATTGCTTAAATTTCTTATTCATTAAAAATTGCATCAAACTTTTGGCACCGTAGCATAGCGGAGTCAACGATATAAGTTTTACACAACTATATTCTCGGGATCAGTATGTAAATTCTCTTAAATATCATTTCTCTTATAAATTTAAATAAACCCACAAGACGATCTTCTCTTCACTCGTTCTTTTCTCAGTTTTGCTAAAATCTATTGCTCTCATTCCTAACCCAAATAATACCACCACTACTAGAGCTAGGTGGGAAGGCAACGACGACCTCCAAAATCCCCAATTACAACAAGCAAATCAGCCCAAAGAACCAAGCAACTTGAACTCTCCTAAAACGTCAAGCAAATGGATCTCTAGAAGGGCACTCAAAGTCTTCGAAACAACGAGGACGGTATGTGTCTCTAGTAGGGCAGCGAGAGGAGCACACCCCAAACCAACAAATGCCCCCTCCCCTAAATCTTCCAACAAAGGGAGTACTAAAACACCCACCAAACCAATAATTAATCAAGTCCAAAAACAATACTGAAACAATGTCTTTAATGCCCCCGAAGTATTATATAAAGCAGCTCTACAATAGCTCTACAACAACCTTTCATGTGTAAACACAAAGAGGTATACATGCAGAAATTAAAATTTCAAAAAAGGTGTTAGCTATTTAAATATGCCATACGTGTATAAATAAAAAGAATACGTGCTAACTATGTGAATACACATAAGAATTGGGTGGTATGTACGTGAATCTCCATTTTTTTTGTTTATGTACAATGCAAACATCCAACAATTAGGTGGCATGAATGTAAAAGGGACAAATTTGAGTGTTTGGGATGGAAACACATATAGAATTGTGTGACGTGAATGCAGGTTTCCCATGTAAGCAAAGATTCTTTTTAGCTTCCCCTCCCGTTTTCGAAATAGCAAAGAGCAACCATTGATTCAACAAGTCAGGGGTGGGGAAGTGAGGGATTAGCCTCCACATAGAATAAAATTGCCCAATACACAGTTGCAAACTCGGCATAAAGCACCCATGAGTAAGAACAAATAAATAAATAAAAAGTAAAAAATTGCACGCCGCATATCACCAGTCATTGTGACAGCTGAACATTACTACCTGCTTTACAAGAACTTAGCAAAATTTCCCCACATACATACATCAGCCTTCAATGACGTAGTTTCAACAAGTTCATGGTTATTTCAACCATTCCAGCCCTCTGCAAGCATATCAACCAAGCCATCAAGGAAATTTAAGGGTAAGCTAATTATTTTTAGAAAGATTTACATAGACACCACACAACAGGTCATACAGGCAATAATATTGAATGAAATAAATGCAAATAAATGACATAAGAAAGGCCATGGAAAGGAAAGAAAAGTGATACCCTTTGATGCAACTACTTGGAGAATATGTTTGACGCCTACTCTTGGCAGCCGAACAGGCAATTAAGCAAGAAAATTGAGCCACCAAATAAGAATACCGACAACCAAGCAAGCAGATCGAGTGATTAATGGGGGAGGTTACCACTTGGTGTAGAGCACACAAGAAAAGCAAGAGTAGGTCTAGAAGCAATCGGGCAGCACCTCCCCTCTCCTTCAAAATTACGGCCAGCCTTAAATCTCTCCCCAAGAGAGGCTTATATAGCCAAGAGAGGAGGAGAAAGCTCACCTTAACTTACCTGGGGTGAGTCGAAGTTGAAGATCACAGGAAAGCTCGGCAGTACAGCAGAGGAGGTAGCGACAGGGAGTTAGGTCGGCGACGACAACGGCTAGGTGGCGACGGCAGCGGAAGCGAGAAGCGACAAGGGAGCGCCAGGGTTCAGAAGCTTTTCATGGGGGACCTCTGCCCACTTCGCGACAAGGGAGAGCGGATTCTCGGGCTGTCTCGCCAACCGGAATGAGAGGAAAAAATATTAGCTCACATCACTACTCCAATGAGGGGTGCCACGTAGGCACCACGGTGGGACCATTGCCTACATGACATCTTCTCATTGAAGTACTGATGCATCAGTACTCCTGAGGCAATATTTTTTCGAACGAGAGGGGGCGAGAGGCGTGAGTTAGGTTAGGGATTTAGAGATTTTAGAAAAAAAAATATTCTCTTTTAATTAATTTTGTGATATTTAATATTGAAAATCACTCAATTTGTGTGTTATTTGCTTGTGCATAAAACTATAGCAAAATTGATGGTCTTTTCAAGTAATTTCGACGTTCCGGACGTGCCGGTGCAGTCCGTTTTGACCTTCGGAGTTTTTCGAATGACCTCATCGACGATCGAATAAAAAACGCGTTAAATTTGATTCTCATAAAAATTGATCCGTGATCGATTGTTTCAAAAAAAATTTATGTAAGTTTTCGACAAATAACGACGCAAGCGATGTGAATCGAAAAAACTAAACGAGTCGACTATTCGAACTGCAAAGTTTGTGCGCTCGGAAGTGTGAATCGTGCAAAAGGCAGTCCTAGGGCTCAAGGGTCTTATAGGAACTCTTTTCGAGCTCCCTCATGTTGGTTTCAATCTCCTACGTGCTAGAGGTCAACAACCACATGTGGAACTTCAAAAGAGTAATGAAGTGGTTTGGACTATAAATTGAGGTGAGTCCATTTTGGGTTCAAGTTGGGCTAGGTTAGGCTAGAGTTTAGCTATCGGCCAATTGATAGTTTAATTTGACGTAGGTGGTTGTTATGAAGTGTTTTGGATATAAATTGAGTGGGAATTTTGGAGTTATGACATTCAATTTGGAGATGTTTTGAGACATGGCTAATTTAGGGTAAAATTGAGGGTTTTGGTCTAAAGTCGAACTTGAGTAAAATTGAGGCTTGACCAAGGCCAATTGAAGGTTCAATTTTATGTGGGGGAATATTGTGAAGAGTTTGAGATTCAAATTGGGGCAAATTGAGTAGGTTATGTGGTTCAATTTGATAGGATTGGGTCATGTGGTCAAAATAGGGGCTTTTTGACTTGGATTGAAATTGGGCTCAAAGTATGGGTTCAAATTAGTCTTAGAGATATTTGAAATGATTTTTTTGAAGGTTTTGGGAAAGTTTGGGTTTAGGGTTGTGAGTGGAACTATAATGTGCAAGTGAGTGAAAGTGTGTGTACTAGCTCAAGAGCAACACCAAGAGTCGATCCTAAGGCCAAGCAATCCTATGGGCACTCCCCTTGAGTTCACCGATAGTGGCCCCACCTACTAAGTGCTAGANCCTTGGAGATATTTGAAATGATTTTTTTGAAGGTTTTGGGAAAGTTTGGGTTTAGAGTTGTGAGTGGCCCCACCTACTAAGTGCTAGAGGTTTGGATCATTATATGAAAATCCAAATTGAGCAAATAGGAGTTTAGAATTTCTAATGTTGAGGGTTCATTTTCTAGTTCTCTAGAAATAGTCAACAGAAAAATTCTATGGCTAGACCATAAGCTACAAAAGAGGAGAAAGCTAGACCTTAACCAAAAGTGAGGTCAACACTCATCTTNATCATTATATGGAAATCCAAATTGAGCAAATAGGAGTTTAGAATTTCTAATGGTGAGGGTTCATTTTCTAGTTCTCTAGAAATAGTCAACAGGAAAATTATATGGCTAGACCATAAGCTACAAAAGAGGAGAAAGCTAGACCTTAACCAAAAGTGAGGTCAACACTCATCTTTTTCAGTTTGATTCATATCTTTGTTCCTCATATTTCTTTCTAGATCCAATATTATTCTAGTGATTTTCTCAATTTTCATATTAATATCATCGTTAAATTTTATAAGAAATAGATCTTTATAAGATACTTCATGATCTCCTAAATTTTGAATTGGATTCTCTCTAGATAATTCAAATTTCGAATCAAATTCTTCTAGGTTACTCTTTTGTTCAGAGTTGCCTTTCAATTCTTCCCCTTGGTACTGAGTAAATGATAGAGGTGGTCTTTCTATATTTATTTTAATTGAGGAAATATGTTTTTCTAATTCTTTAGGAATTTTTTTCATTGGTCTTTCAATCTCCTTATCTTCATTTCTCAACTCAAAGTTCTTTTGAAACATATCCTCAAATTCTCTTCTAAATATTAGTTCAACAATTTTAAATTGCTCATCATTCATCTCCTTAGAGTTTATCTCATGGTCACGAGGTAAAATCTCTTAGGGGGTAATTGTTAATTGCATTAATAATCTGCCCCAGTTGGTTTTCTGTATTCCTTATTGCCACCTCTTGATTTTCCAGCTCACTCTTCATTTAAATCACAACCTCTTCTAACATTAATTCCTTCTCCTCATCCTGTGGGTTGGAGTTAAATTGAGGAGGATTATTATTTAAGTTAATAGTCTGCCCCAGTTGGTTTTCCATATTCCTTATTGCGGTCCCTTGATACTCCAGCTCACTCTCCATATGAATAACAACCTCTTCTAATAAATCCTTCTTATCATTCTAGGGGTTGAAGTCAAAGTTATGAGGAAAAGAAAGTTCATCATTATAATAGCCTTGATTATTCCAACTACATGTCCAATTAAATTGATTATCTTCCCAAAATTGGTCTTCTCCTCCAAAATTATTATTTCTCTTAAAATTCAAATGATTTTCCCAACTTGTACTGTAATAATCAGAATAAGAATTATGTATCTCATGTCCAGTTTCAATCCTTTGTCCAAATGAATTTTCCTCAATAATTGGGGTTCCTTGAGGATATTTTCTATGTATTGATTTAACTTCCTCTCAATACCTGCAACCTGAGAAATTAAAATAGTAAGCCTATATTCTTGAAAATTTGCCACCCACTTGGGGTTTACTCTTTTAAAGCTACTAACATTATAATCCAAATCTGAATATTCATTATAGCATTGATTCGTCATTTCTTCATTGAGTCTTTTCAAATCTCTCCCAAAAGTTTTCTCCAAATATGACTTGTAAAATTCAATGTCTACAGCTCCTGAACTACACATAAAAATCTATAGACTTAAATAATATGATTGATATCAAAAATAATTTTGGTATTTTGGATTTTCTTTAAAATAAATACACAATATTTAAACACACTATGTAATGATACTATAAATTCTAAATATAAGTATGACGGGTTTAACTAAAATTATCCTAAAGTTCTTACTGAAGCTTCCCCGACAACGACGCCAAAAACTTCATGCGCCCCTAGTGTGTTATTTTTCTTCGTGTTTTATGTCAATTTAAATCCTCAGTAACAGTGTCAAAAACTTGACCCGTCCTGAAATTATGCAATAATTTAGCTTCCAAAATATGGAAAAAAACTTGACCCAATTTATATTTAGCGGTTAAAATCAAAATGTTATAAAATATATAAAATAGTTCACACACTAGTGGTTTTACGCAAGTGTATGTATCGCTTCAAATAATATAAGACTTTCTTTAAAAACCCTAGAATTGATCCCACAGAGAAGCACAGCAAGAAATCCCTTGGGCTAATTCTAGTCTACTACTATCAAATCTTAGTTTGGAAGATGGAAATTCTCATGATAATAACATAAATCGCTATATTTAAACTATAAAAATTAAAGTAAAAAAGATAACATAAAATGGGTTTAATGAATGCTAACAGAAATACAACTAAAAGAACTAAGTTTACTAAACTAAGTTCTAAATTTTAAAATTTAATTTACTAAGATTAAACATAGTTTTGTGACGAAGAGTTCAAGTTTAAGAAAGCATCATCCCCTTTACAATGAGTACATGGTTAGTGAAGTAATTAAAATCATTTAAAAATATATAAAAATTATTTTGTGTCAAATAGGAGCAATCCTATTCCTTACCCTCTTCTGAGTGCACAATGAACATTGAATAATCCAGTGTTTGGTCCCTAATTTTGTGGTTAGGCTGGGAGGATACCAATTGCCACTCTAGAGCTCCCACTACTTCCTCACCTAAAGGCTAACAATCTCGCATTAATTTCCAATCAACTGGACCAAATTGGGGATTGTAATCTGTCACATTACAATATCCAATTTTACATACAACAAAGTATATTTCCCTATTTATTTGCACTCAACCCCATGGATGACATTCTCTCCCACGGAATCAACTGTGACTCTCACCATATTGTAGAAATCATAGCCCTTTTGGAACATATGTTTCTCAACACATCTTAACCTCTCAATTAGCCAAATCAAAAAGTAAATGAAGATCTAGGTTCAAATCATCACAAATATTGACATTTAAAACTGTATAAAACAAAATCAATTATTCACAAAATCAAATCCCATTGTAGGGAGAAGGATAAAGAAGACTACTCTGAAATCATGAGAAAGATATGAAAAGACACGAATTTCATATATAAAAACAAGTTTACAAAACAAAGAAAGAATAGAACACAACTAATCTCACAATCATTTCCAAGAAAATCTCTAGAAGTTTCTTTTAAGCACTTTCTCTCTTTACAATCACACTCAATTTTCTCCTAGAAATGTAATGAAGAAAAAATCTCTCGTCTTCCCTCTCATCTTACAACCCTAGAAGAAAATCCTCTCTTCTCCAAAGCATTCCTCTCACTCTCACGCCACACACACACACACACACACACACGCACACACACACACACACACACACACACCCACACACACACACACCACACTCACACCACTTTCAAGCCCTAGACCTCCCTCTCTTTTATAAAAGGTCACCTCCCTCCAAAAAGAATTCAAAATTACCTCCAAAATTCTATATAAAGGTAAACTATTTTGAATTTAAAATACATGTTCATTGATCCAAGAACCTTCCAAAGTATCTAGATGCATTGAGTCACCCTAAGGGGAGTTTAGAACAAGTGTCCCTTTGAAAATTTACACAAAATTCATTTCATACCACCTTAATCCAAAAAGAAGTCATATCTGGAGCATCATGCACTTGGATTTTGACACATCTAGTGCCAGTTTGGCTCATCATACACTACTCTGAATCAACTCCACCATTTTGCTCGTTTGGCTCCATTTTGCCCCGTTTCAGTTGTGTTTTGCTCCTAACAGATATACCTACAAAATAAGCATGAAAATAAAATTTCTTCAAAGTGTAATTTCATTCAAAAACATGTGAGAAATGTAAAGTAGATTAAACATAGAAAGACATATCAAAATGTGCCAATTCAGAATTTTCTTTCTTGCTTGGTTTTACTCTAAATGACACCATTTTTGCTTCATTTTATCCAAAAGTCCATTTCTTGTACTCGAAACCAAATAAGTGCAAAATAACTTCCTTTAAAGTGTAATATCATTAAAATTGAGCACAAAATATATATGNGCACCATTTTTGCTTCATTTTATCCAAAAGTCCATTTCTTGTACCCGAAACCAAATAAGTGCAAAATAACTTCCTTTAAAGTGTAATATCATTAAAATTGAGCACAAAATATATATGAAAAAGTAGGGAAGTTTTAGGCGTGTGAAAACTCTATTTAATTTTTTGTATTAAATAGGGGAACTTGTCGGTTAAGATAAAAAAAAGGTTTTTCGCAGACTTACACGGATGTCATAAAATCTTTAGTTTATTTTATCGAGTCTCACCAATTAGTAGTGTATCTATTCTTCGGGATGGATGGATTGCTTGGGGTGTTAGGCTCGTTTATTTAAACTACTGAGGATATGAGATTGATTCAGTCATGTATTTTTAAAATTTAAAAAACTACTTTTCCCAAATTATATAGATAAATTAAATTAATCTCCTTTTAAAAATGGGAGTCAAGATATCCATTCCGGCGACCAAAAATCTTTTAATTTGGCGATCTACATGACTGGGCTCCACTGATATCATCAATTCTCCCACTGGGAGACTGGTATATTGGGTGCATCACCTGCTGGTTGTACTGAAATTTTCCTCAAACATGATATCCTCCACCTTTCCAACTCAAAAGNAAGATTTTCCGTAGACTTACACGGATGTCATAAAATCTTTAGTTTATTTAATCGAGTCTCACCAATTAGTAGTGTATCTATTCTTCGGGATGGATGGATTGCTTGGGGTGTTAGGCTCATTTATTTAAACTACTGAGGATATGAGATTGATTCAGTCTTGTATTTTTAAAATTTAAAATACTACTTTTCCTAAATTATATAGATAAATTAAATTAATCTCCTTTTAAAAATGGGAGTGAGGATATCCATTCCGGCGACCAAAAATCTTTTAATTTGGAGACCTACATGACTGGACTCCACTGATATCATCAATTCTCCCACTGGGAGACTGGTATACTGGGTGCATCACCTGCTGGTTGTACTGAAATTTTCCTCAAACATGATATCCTCCACCTTTCCAGCTCAAAAGGCCATTGTCTTCAAGTTAGAAAATCACCTGAAGTTGAGCACAACTTCAGATTCTCAGGTGTAACACTCTGAATCAACATATCAACACAGTTCTTACTTCCACCAATTTTCTCAAGTACCAATTGTCCATCATCTAACAATAATCGTATGAAGTGATACATGATATGAATTTGCTTAGTCCTAGATTAATATGTGGGGTTCCTGACAAGAAATATGGTGCTCTGATTATCATTTTAGAGAGTGCCCTTTTAAACCTCTTCACCCAATTCTTTAAAGAAACGTTACAACCATATCATTTCTTTGCAACCTCTGACACTGCGATGTACTCAACTTTTGTAGTGGACAAAAACACTGTCTTCTGTAGATTTGAGCCTAGTGACATTGCGGTACAACGAAATGTATAAAAATAACATGTAGTACTATTGTTAATGCCTCCAGCTAAATTAGCATCAACATAGCCCTGTACCTTTAAGCTTTTTCCCGATAAATACAAGCAGGTTTTTGAAGAGCCTCTTAGGTACCTCAAGATCCACTTCACAGTTTCTCAATATTTCTTCCCTGCATTACTCGTGTATCTGCTCAAAACTCCCATTATATGGGCAATATCTGGTCTTGTGTAAACCATAACATACATAAGTGAACCCATAGCTGAAGCGTAAGGAACCTTACTCATGTAGTATTGTTCCTCCTCTGACTTGGTTGACTAATTATTGTTGAGTATGAAGTGGCTACCCAAAGATGTGCCAACTGGTTTGGTCTTATCCATATTGAACCTGCTAACTACTTTTTTTACATATTCAGCCTGTGAAGTGGCTACCCAAGGATTTGCTTTCTAACTCCTAGATCCTTCATTACAAAGTGCTCTGACATCTGCTTCATCAGATTATTGATTTCATCAATACTGGCGCTTGAAGTCAGCATATCATCCACCTAAAATAGTAAGATGATATAAGTATTGTCAAAGTGACAAGAGTGGCCTGCCTAACATCTGTTGTTCCCTGCATTATGCATGAATTTATCAAACCTCTTGTACCACTGTCTAGAAGCTTGCTTTAGACCATACAATCTCATTTTCAGTCTGCAAACTGACTCTTCCTTTCCCTATAGCACAAATCCCTAAGAATGGTGCATATAGATGTCTTCTTCAATGTTTTCTTGAAGAAAAGCTATCTTCACATATAACTGCTCANGCACAAGGGTATGTCTAGAGCAACGTTCTTTGGTTGAGATGTTGTCGAACCTCGATCAAGACTGTCCGGTTGGGATATTGTCTAGCCCTGATCACTATGGGCAGTGAAATAGGTTGGAATGTCTGCCCATTTGAAGAACTGACACCTGCCCGGATCATTTGCCCATCGTGGGCACCTGTAGAATCGTCGACCGTAGCTATGTGGCTGGTGCGGTGTGAGCAACATAGTAGGCAGTCCGCAGCGGAAAAGCATTTGCCTGAAGTTCCTTGAAAATTGAGCTCATTTCTTCCTATAAAAAAAAACAAAAGAAAGACGTTAGTGATTTATATGTATTTACACATCTAATCCATAATCTTCAATATATTTTTCATTAAAAAAAGAAATATTAGTATTTTTTGTGATGTGAAATCATCTGGTGATATAAATGTAAAAATGCTTATTTTTTAAGAGCACGAGACAGGCAGGAAAAGCAACAGATTTAACACAATTGATATAATGCACTTCCTCATGATGGCTTGCTCCCCAAACCGACTACTAACTCATCACATCTATCAAAAAATACATAAATGTAAGTAGTAAACTGTCTGGATAGGTGTCTTGCATAGCTGCAATAGCGTTTTTGTATTTTTGTTAGTGTTAGCTTTTTGTGCTTTGCTTTTGCATTATTCTTGTTTTTAATTGATTTATCATTTGACCTGTAGGAATTAGAGGAGAAGAGAAAGCAGCCTGCAAGTTTGCCTACGAGAGGAAGAAATAATTGGCAAAGCTATGCTCCGAGGCTGAGAAGACTGCAGAAGAGAAACTTGATTCTGAAATTCAAATCATTGCGCCAATCAAGTACGAAATGTGCTCTATCCAAGGCCGAGAAGACTGCAAATGTTTTCTTTCTCTTTTTCCATTCTAACTATAGAATTCCATTGGATTCCTTTGAAATTAGAAAGTATCTTATGAGAAATAATGAATATCAGGTTCATCATTCACAAGCAGCAGCCTAGAAGGATTTTATCCCAGGTATTTATAATGAAGGTTAATTATGCATGGGGCATTTACATACATACCATCCAATTCCTATATATTTATATAGATAACACCTAAACTTTTACTACTTATATTTATGCCACCCAAAGCTTTCATGTCACATAAAAAAATACCACTTTTATAACTACACTATAAATCACCATCAAGCCTCTCAAACCTTCATAATCGTAAATGAAGCAACTTACAGCAACATGTTATAAAGCATATTTATAAATCATATGTAAATGCAAGGATATATTTATAAATCATATACTGGAAGAACTTGAAGCATATTTATAAATCATATGTGGCCAAATAAAAATATATAAATCTGCAGCAGTATAATTTTGCACTGGAAGTTGAAGCCATTACTGGAAGAACTTGAAGCCATTACTGGAGCTTGTTTCCAATAAAAAATAGAAAATTTATAGAAGCATTGAGGAAGTCAGTGTCATTCAAAACCTTTGCTTCCCTTCCCTGGAATTTTTTCCCATAATGTCCATAATCTGTCTACGATGCCATGGTGAGCCAAAAAGAGTTGAATCCAGCAATGAATTGGCGATGCATGAGCTGAAGATTGCATTTTTTTTGCTTGGAAACAGATTCTGGAGTGCCATCTCCTTCACATCATAAAACACATCAACTTTCCCTCCCTCCCACAAGCTAGCACGATGGCACACACAATTGCATTGTGAGCACACATCCATTAACATGCAAATAATGCGAGCTGGACGAACAACTAATGCTGCACTTTATTTAGGCAAGGATTTGGAATTTGAACCTTACAAAATTTCTTATCAGCTCCAATTAGAAACAGCTTGATCAATAAGAATAGGAACATATACAATCAATGATTAGGGATATGATAAACAGTAAAACTCCTTCCAACAACATTCAATGACAAAAATTTGCAAATTCAAAGCCAATACAAGAATTGTTTATTGTTTTCGATGAATTGTTTTCCCTGTTTATAATTTCATATTCAATAAAATACGATGAATTGTTTTCCTTATTTATAATTTCATATTCGAAAATAAAGTTTAAGGACTCAAGAAAAACAGCGGCATGATCGAGCAATTTCGTCTGCTATCTGATCTCGCAATGCCGCCTTTGAGAACTGAGCACACAACAAGATTTTCATGAATTTTCGGCGGCCTTTGCCTATTAGAAATAATGACATTGCCATCGATTCTTGAATAAATCGACGGCTATGGTTTTCAATCGAGACTTATCTATCGGTTCTTGCATGGTGAGAAATCGATGGTTGCCCGTCAGCATGACGAAGAACCAATGGTTGCTCGTCAGTTGAAAATGTGATGGGCAATGCCTGTTGTTTTTTGAATTTTGAGAACCTGTCAAAAAACCATCAAATAGTTGTTACTGAATAAAAAAACATCCATTGTTTCATTAGAATTTTCATATATAATTGCATCATAAAAATATAAGAAATATATATCACATAATCTAATTTATTTATCTGCATAGCTAGTAAACTCGAACCATACGAGGACAATCACAAATTGAAAATAAATGTAATTATAATGTATTAAACAAAGAAAAATGAGATAATATATACATAACCGATACATAATTCCACGTAAATGTTTTGTTTTTCTCATAAGCAATAATATTTTTTTTTTTGCCAATTTAGACATATAGACAATTGAATATATTTCTTGTTGTATTCACAATAAGGTTGGGGAATATTATTATTTTGAGAAGTAAGCGCTCTTTTTTAATCTTTGTATTTAAACATCACTATCATATTCGTGATAACAATCATCACTTTCAATGAAATGATCAACTTAATTTTTATAATAAGAAAATTCTAACACAAATCAAATACATATAGTTGTTCTATCAGTATGAAAATTAACGCTAACTAATATTTGATATCATTATCACAGTCAATAAAATATTTCTCATTGAGAAAAATCATGAGCACAACTTATTTACATATAAATTTTAAAGTAATACAAATTATAAAAACCAACTAATTTATGTTGTGAAAAACGATGATAATAACAATAAAAATTGGAACAAGAAAATTCGCAAACCGAAAAGAACACACAGATTTACATGATTTGGAAAATTACCTACATCTACAGACTTGCAGAGGATCTTATTACTTTAAGGATTACACCCATCGATCGCCTCGACGATTACAAGAAAGAATTCTCTCTGTCTCTCTCTTTCTACACCGAAATCCACACAACAGAAGGAGGCACTTGAACAAGGGAGTGGCAATTTCAACTTTTTTTCCTGTGAGCTTAACCGAGGAGGAAAACCAAGGGAGCAGGTAATACCATGTGATTCCTTGATCTTCTTCTGTAAGAAATACAAAAGCACCAAAGGAATTATGTGCTCTGTAGTGAGCCAGCAACATGTGTCCCTTTATAATTCCAGCAGAGGCCCAATCTCGGCCCATATAAAGAAACAACCACTTTACTTAGAAAGCTTAAGGCAGGCGGCAGGCGGCAGACGAAATTTATACCAAAAGAAGCGATAGCGGAAATGCGGGAATGCGGTTTCGGGGGAGAAACAAATAATTTGGCTTCCTTAATCAACAGTGGACTAGTTGACCTCACTTTTGGTTGAGGTCAAGTTTCTTCCATAGTAGCCTAGGGTTTAGTCATAGGACTTTTGCTGACTATTCCTTGAGGACTAGAAAATGAACCCTCACCATTATAAACTCTAAACTCTTCTTTGCTCAACTTTCCATATATTGGTTTTAACCTCTAGCACTTAGTAAGTGGGGTCAATTTGGGGGAGCTCAAGAGGAGTCTCCACAGGACTGCTTGGCCTTAGGGTTGACCCTGGTGGTGTGACCTTGGTTATTTTCACACACACACACTTGCACATTACACTTCCACTCACTACCTTAAACCCAAACATGCTTAACTTTGATCCCTTAACTCTATGAGAGACTCATGTAAGTCTCCTAGGCCACTAGCTTTAGGCTAGGGTTTAGCTAAGAACGATACATGAAGGACCAAAGTAGCGAGTTTTATTGGTCCATGGCTCAAGTAGAGTGGTTGACACACCAATTTTACCAAAATACCCAACTAGTCTTTTTCCCCCAACTCATCAAATTACCCTTGAAATCACAAAATTGACAAAAATTCCAAAAATTACCGAAAATACACAGCTTTGTCCAAAAATCATTTCAAACCATTTGAAATTACCTAAATTGTCCAAAACACCCCCAAACTTTTCAAAATTACCAAAATACCCTGGTGACCCAAATTGTCCCAAAACTTTCAAAATCATTTCAAATATTCCCAATTACCCTAATTCCTTCCAATGTCCACCAGTTTGATCCCAATATTCCCCAAATTCAATCCTAAACTCAAATTCATCATATCCAAGCTTAATTGAAACCAAATCCACGCCCAATTGACCCAAATTTGAATCTAATTTCAACCCAAATAAAAAAACCCCAACTTGACCCTAAGCTAAAATTTCACCAAATTAAACCCCCAAATATATCCAATTGCCCCAATTTTGAATCATTAACTATTTAAAAAACTTCCAAAAATCAAATTTAACCTTGAATTGACCTTGTTTAAGCCTCAATTTTACTCAAAAATCAACTTGAACAAAATTCCCCTCTTCAAATATATCCAACTACTTGGCCTTGTTTAAGCCTTAACTCTCTCTTGGTCATTATTCGCCCCCTCTTCATTCCTCTTCGACCCTCCTTGCTCATTTTCGCCACACCTCACCTCCATACACTCTCTTGGTCATTATTCCACCACCATTTAGGAGTCCATTAGTGAGTTTTCTTCAAGAGTTTAGAGTTTTTGTAGTGAGATTAAGTGTGAATTCTTCTCTAATCTCCAACAATCTTAGAGAAGAATTCACACTTAATCTCACTACAAAAACTCTAAACTCTTGAAGAAAACTCACTAATGGACTCCTAAGAGAAAAGTGAGAGATTTCTTCTTCCTACATTTTCTAAAAAAACTACAAGAGATTTGTTTTGAGAAAGAGTATCGATAAGTGTTGTTTGTTTATTAGTATTGTATGAACTTTCTTTTATATATGAAATTTGTGGTTTCTTGTATTTTTCTAATGAAGTTTGAGTAGTTTACTTTATCTTTCTCCCTACTCTGAGATATGGTGAAATGAAGAGATAATATGATGTGCTCAATATTAAAATATAAAATAAATTGTGATGATTTTTTAACTCCGAACTTAATTTACTTTTTGATCTGGTCAATTGAATTGTTAAAATGTGTTGTGAAACAACCCGGGAAATAGAGTATGAGTTCTACAACAGATTGAGGATCACATTTGATTCTATGAAGGAGAATTTCGTTCATGGAATTAAATGCAAATAAATAGAAAAATATACTTTGTTATGTGTAAAATTGGAGAATGTTTAGGGTGACAGACTAAAATCTCAAATCCGATTTTAGTGTTTAAAAACTAAAGCGGGAGTTAACCTTCAGATGAAGGGAAGTGAGAGCTCTGGAGTGAGAGCCAGTATCCTCCTAGCCTAACCACAGATTTAGGGACTAAAATTGAAATTAACCAATGTTTTTCTATAACACTATCAGGGTAGCGAATTAAAACTGTTCCTATTTGGTACAATACATCTTAGTTACATTTATCTCATCTCATTTTACCAAAACCTCATTGTAGTGGGAAAGATATTTTTCATCATAAGAAATCTTCATCACATAAACATAATTTAATAGTTTAGTAGTTACTGTTTAAACTTTGTATTTCAGTTTTGTTATAAGTTGAATAATTTAGATCTGATAATATCTCGACATTCTAAATTAATGACAGTAATTTTGTTTTGATTTTATGTGAATTTTCTAAAGCTATTGTAGAACGGTATGTGTCTCTAGTAGGGCAGCGAGAGGAGCACACCCCAAACCAACAAATGTCTCCTCCCCTGAATCTTCCAACGAAGGGAGTACTAAAACACCCACCAAAAAATAATTAATCAAGTCCAAAAACAATAGTGAAACGATGTCTTTAATGCCCCCGAAGTAGTATATAAAGCACAAAGAGGTATTGAATAAACATAAGAACCTTTCATGTGTAAACACAGAGGTATGCATGCAGAAATTAAAATTTCAGAAAAGGTGTTAGCTATCTAAATATGTCATCCGTGTATAAATAAAAAGAATACGTGCTAGCTATGTGAATAAACATAAGAATTGGGTGGCATGTACTTAAATCTCCATTTTTTTTTGTTTTATGTACAATGCAAACATCCAACAATTTGGTGCATGAATGTAAAAGGGACAAATTTGAGTGTTTGGGATGGAAACACATATAGAATTGAGTGCGTGAATGCAGGGACAAATTTGAGTGTTTGGGATGGAAACACATATAGAATTGTGTGACGTGAATGCAGGTTTCCCATGTAAGCAAAGATTCTTTTTAGCTTCCCCTCCCGTTTTCGAAATAGCAAAGAGCAACCATTGATTCAACAAGTCAGGGGTGGGGAAGTAAGGGATTAGCCTCCACATAGGATAACATTGCTGCAAACTCGGCATAAAGCACCCATGAGTAAAAATAAATAAATAAATAAAAAGTAAAAAATTGCATGCCGCATATCACCAGTCATTGTGACAGCTGAACATTACTACCAGCTTTACAAGAACTTGGCAAAATTTCCCCACATACATACATCAGCCTTCAATGACGTAGTTTCAACAAGTTCATAAGCTTATTTCAAACATTCCAGCCCTCTGCAAGCATATCAACCAAGCCATCAAGAAAATTTAAGGGTAAGCTAATTATTTTTAGAAAGATTTACATACACACCACACAACAGGTCATACAGGCAATAATATTGAATGAAATAAATGCAAAGAAATGACATAAGAAAAGCCATGGAAAGGAAAGAAAAGTGATACCCTTTGATGCAACTACTTGGAGAATATGTTTGACTACTACTCTTGGCAGCCGAACAGGCAATTAAGCAAGAAAATTGAGCCACCAAACAAGAATACCGACAACCAAGCGAGCAGATCGAGTGATTAAGGGGGAGGTTACCACTTGGTGTAGAGCACACAAGAAAAGCAAGAGTAGGTCTAGAAGCAATCTGGCAGCACCTCCCCTCTCCAAAATTTCGGCCAGCCTTAAATCTCTCCCCAAGAGAGGCTTATATAGCCAAGAGAGGAAGAGAAAGCTCACCTTAACTTATTTGAGACGAAGCTGAAGATCACAGGAAAGCTCGGCAGTACAGCAGAGGAGGTAGCGACAGGGAGTTAGGTCGGCGACGACAACGGCTAGGTGGCGACGGCAGCGGAAGCGAGAAGCGACAAGGGAGCGCCAGGGTTCAGAAGCTTTTCATGGGGGACCTCTGCCCACTTCGCGACAAGGGAGAGCGGATTCTCGGGCCGTCTCGTGAACGGGAAGGAGAGGGGGCGAGAGGCGTGAGTTAGGTTAGGAATTTAGAGATTTTAGAAAAAAAAAATATTCTCTTTTAATTAATTTTGTGATATTTAATATTGAAAATCACTCAATTTGTGTGTTATTTGCTTGTGCATAAAACTATAGCAAAATTGATGGTCTTTTCAAGTAATTTCAAAGTTTCGGACGTGCCGGTGCAGTCCGTTTTGACCTTCGGAGTTTTTTGAATGACCTCATCGACGATCGAATAAAAAACGCGTTAAATTCGATTCTCATAAAAATTGATCCGTGATCGATTGTTTCAAAAAAAATTTATGTAAGTTTTCGACAAATAACGACNGACTAATATATTAACTAGAAAGAAAAAATACATATACAATATGTGAGAGGGTCCAAGCACGACAACCTGCTCACACAAAAACCACAAGTGGTTTCAAAACTAGAAAATACAGAAAAGTACATTAGAGACTTAAATAAAAAGCCTAAAAAGTGTCGAAATACAAAATATCAGGTGGCTAGAGAGCGATCCAATTTGGTCTTGCCTTTGCCTCTAGTTCTAGGGAACGAGCAAGCTAATAAGTTGGTAAGATGATTGTCATTGCCAGTAGCAACCAATGTATCATCTATGTTCCCAAGCTGGAGTCGGCCTCCATTTTTCTTCTTCCTCCTAGAATAGACCTGTCATTCCTCATCCGAAGATTGACTCGTCTTATCTTGGTCTAAAGTGTGTTGGAGATGTGCAGGTCGTTGAACATTAGAAACAACTACATGTTGGACCGACTGATTTGTTATTGGGTCAAAAGAGCACTCTTGTGTGTCTTGGCATGTAAGTGAGTCTTCTTCAATAGCAGTGGGTGGTATAAGCACAACTAGATCTGTAGCTGTAGCATGGTGTTCTTCGTCAGGAACTGCGGTGTTGGAAAAATGATCGGGTTGCGTCTTCTCCACAGGGTTGATAGGTGGTTGATCTTTTAATGACATCCGGTCTTAGATGAGGATGCAAACGATAACAAATAGTAAAGTTGTGGCCAAGCATATTGCAATGAAAGCAATAGGAATGGTGTGGTTCTATTTCAACCTTTTATCAATACTCGTTGTGATTGGTTTCAATCCATATCTCATCCAGAGCTGATTGAGTGATATCTCTCTCAACTAACACACAAGTCACAGAGGGTCTGGTGACAGCAAACGTAGGACTATTAACCTTGAGAGGCTTACCGTAAGCGGTTGCGAAGGAGTAGAGAATTTACAAGTTGAATAGATGTAATTTTAACCCCGGAAACTTTATCCAAACTGAAATAATAGGGGACTCCGCTTTTGAAACAAAATCAATAGTCCACTTCAAAATTTTTGTATAACAATTGTCGATCTTGATAACTTTCCAAGAAAAGATGTGAGTGTAATTGGCATCGTGAGACAACTGAATCAGTATGTATCGACCGTCAAGTAAACCAATATTCCAACGGCCCAACAAATTCTTCTCGAATGATCTCAAGTTTTGGGTGACCATAGGGAAATTTTCCCACTATAGCAAATCACCACGAAGATGCGAGAATATTGGTTTCAACCTCTATGAGAATAAGAGCAAGCTTCCCATTTTTCTCCCCAGTTTTTTAAAGGCGTGATCGCCACCAACTTCAAGAGCCTCATGAAATGATTGTGTAACATTGCAGGATTTACCTACATGAAAATCAGTCTCTGAATCTGAAAGAGGAGCACGAGTAGAAATAGGGAAGTCGTCGGCAAGTGCAGTGGCATAAGAACGGATCGTCGATGCCATCTTCAGAGCAGCTAGGCGAGCAACTAGAAAATGGCAAGCAGACAGGAGTTCTGCGCCTCTGTCGAGAGGAGAGGTACAAGCGAGCCGCAGTTAGGGTCGTCGAGTCGTAAGAATGAGGGGAACCAGAGGAGACAGGATTTGTTACGCGAGCCTCTACGGGTCGAGCAGCGAGCGAGCGTCGACTACGGGATAACGCGAGCGAGCCGCTACGGGTGAGGAGAGGACGAGAGTCGGGCAGGATTGAGCGGCGAGCAAGCGTCGTCGATAACGTCGTGAGCTAGCGTTAGTAGAGGTTGTTTCGTCTGCTAGGGTTTCAACGATCCATCATTCTATCCATCTCATATATATATATATATATACACATGCATACATACATACATACATACATACATATGTATGTATACATGCATACATATATATATATATATATATATATATATATATATATAT
>JXCR01068662.1:93979-127273 GCA_002079205.1 Phalaenopsis hybrid cultivar
TATATATATATATATATATATATATATAAAATGTATATAAAATTACAATAAACAATTCCAACCCAAAAATTGACCTTAACTCATAAATTGGGGTTACACTACGCTTCGACTCTACACTTCACGCCCACGATTCTTCCACTTGCCTCGTACAAGAAGTTTGTCACCTTTTCTCCCTCTAATTCGGGACTCCAATAGCTTTGATCCTGATTCACTTAAACTTTCTATTAAAATTAATTAAATAAACTCACACACACATGTATTTACATAAAATTTATTAAATAACTTAAGTAATACCCATACCTTACGTAATAGTTTGGTTGCCTGCTACAGCTAAACGAGAGCTTCGTCCAGAATGCAAGGCTCAGCTCCCATCATCCACCTCTTCCTCTACACAAAAGGCTCAGCTTCCTCATTCTCATGCAGAGTTGTCTTTTCCCTTCCTTCGCATGGCTAGGGCACGACGCCGCTTCCTACTTCAGCTAGGTTCGGCATGACAAGCCTTCCTCGGCACGACGTTGGTGGCACAAGCAAAGTTTCTCTGCATATTCTCCTCCGCACGTTAGGTTTTGGTCTACTCTTCTTTCTTCACGCCTAAGCCACACAGGTTTCTTCTTCCCCACACACTGAATCATCCTTCTTCGCACATAACGCCTGCTCGCTAGGATCCTCGGAACATGACTACTTCGCGTCTTCCTTGCCCTAAACACGTGGAAGGTAACTAGGTCTCCCACTATCCTCTCCTCTCTCTTCTCCTTCCTTCTCCTTCTTGTCTCTAGCTCTCCTTCTCGTTCCATTTCTAAAACATATGATAGGCTCCTAATTGTACCCACTTCGACTCTTAAGCCTAAGCGTAGCAACGGTTATCCTACATTGTTGATTCGATATTTATTTTTATTATTTATTTATATAAAATTTCAGCTATTACAGTTTGGAGGAAAAGAGAGAGAGAGTAGTTACATTAAACACCTTGCAATACCAGCTAACAAATATAAGTATTGTGATATAATATGATTTAGGACTGCAGATGGCGTCGGAGAATTAAAAGGTGTACCAAGTTACAAATTCAGGCTTCAATGATTATTAAGAATTGAGTTCAACCCTGATTAGACTTGCTTTTAATACTAATGGTTAAAAAATCAAAATATACACTTATTTGGCCAAAAGACTGCACCAAGACAGGTAAAGCTAATTATAGGGTAATCCATCAGCTTAGATACCTTCCACATACCCAGATAGTCATCACCTCAGAGCAAGTACAGTCGCAACACAACTCGTCCTCCGTTACAGCCCTAGTAAGGAACACGGGGGATACCGATAGAAAAATCATGAAAAACTGATTTAAAACACGAAAACAATACATTTATAGACTTAGGGTAAATAAGAGTAGACCCCACTTCAAATAAGAGGAAAGTCCACGTAAAGTGTCTACTGGCGCTCCTAGACCAGTCCTAGCCGCGATCTCCCGCTACAATTCGCGATACTGTAGCAATAATCACAGACATGTCCCAGTACTGTAGCTGCATAGAACGCAGTGTGGGGGTTTTTGCAGGAAGCTCCCGCGTTAAAAGCATGACATTTGATGGCAACCATAGATTAAATCATCCAAAGGTTGTTCGAAACTTTATTGCGGCGCAACTAACAATTATTGTACAGCAAAACACAATCATTGTGTTGCATTGACGCTAAGCATAAGGTTAAATTTATCTTTTGTATGCCTAAAGGCAATTTAGTAATTTATTATTATTATTGTTGGGTATAAATAGGCTTGTTATGTCTAGGATTAGGGCTATGCATGAGATTGAGTGGTGGGTCTTAGGCCTAGGGTTTGGGAGAGATTTTCTACCTCTCGAATTGTATGAATTGGGAGAGTTCGCCAACCTCTTGAATTGTAGGTGTTTATCTTTGTATTCTTGTTGAGTTATTCATATTTATTGAAGAAATAGTGTTTGCCCCAATTTCTGTAGAAAAACGTGCTGATTTTGAGTCGAGTCATATCACATTGTCTTTATTTACCAGTAAGATCTATTGACAATTACATTTGATTAACTTGATTTACCCAAGACTTATTTTACTTTTTTCTATTTAGTTTTATTCATTGTATTATCTGTGGATTATTGTAAACATACTTACCTATAGAAAGATCCCTGGCATTTATTTCTTGGTTTATGACATCGATCGGTTAAGAAAGACAAGTTTTTCTGCTTCCCCTAGTCTTTGTTGGCTCGGTCTCTCTGTCCTATCTTGTCGTTCTCTTCCTACTAAATCAACGTTAAACGCCTAAAACTGCAGTACTGAATTTTTATAAAGAGTGCACTTGTTGCGATGAATTTTTTGTTTACAAATTCTAGCACCAATCCACCATGTCAATATGATTTTAGAGCCATGTTTAATGCTCCAAACAAACTCATTGATATCCATCCTTAGATGAACTTGGGAATAAGCACCTTCAAAGCCTATCATAGATCTCAAAACATGACAATTTCTCGCTTCTTTTAAAAGAGTCCCCACAACAACTATTAGTCCCAATCTGCCTAAGTAACAACTTTAACTAACGCTCGCTATCATTTTTCCCCCTTTTCCTTATCCTCTTTGCTACACCCTTTCCTTAAATTTATGGGTTTTTCCTACTCTTATTGCAGCATAATTTCCAGATTCCTGTATTTCTTTCTTACAATTTCCATTTCCTTGATCCCGCTGCAAACATAATGGGGTCGCAAGGACAAACATGTGAAATAGGTACAAACTATTACACAATAAAGCCAATGGATAAGATAATAAAACCAACATAAGCATGTGACGTGGGGTGTCCAGCGCCCAGGTGCACACAAGATTTCTTGCAACTGGAGATCGGACGCAGCATCCAGGTGCACGAACTCAATTGAGCGGAAATCTTGCGATCGGAGATCGGGCCCAGCATCCAGGTCACACGAACTCAATTGAGCGGCTCCTTATTAGGATTTGGATTTCAGTTTTGACATATATTTTCTGTCGAGACAACCATCGATGTCTTCTTTCTCCCTTCTAAGGTTGTATTCACGTTGGGTGATGCTTCAATTGTAGATCATCTAAGAAGGTGATCTCCTTCCAAATGATCGAGTGGTGCTCCAATTATAGTTCATTCCCGCAGGATTATTTATCCCCGAATCCTCTGCAATCCTCACTTCGTTGTCACTGCCGTTCCCGGTCTTCAGCTCGCAGCCATCGCTGCCCCTGCCCCTCCACCTTCGTTGTCGCAGCCCCACCAATCTTTCATATTACAATTTACCACTGTCCGACCGCCCTCCATTGTTGCAGTTATTCCCGAACAGCCTCCGGTTGCTGTTTTCTGCAGTTTGAACGGACAAAAATGCCTCCCCTCCCTCCTCTTCCCTGCATTGCAGTTCCAGCCCTCCACAATTTGCTGCCGCCACACATAAATCCCTCACCTTGTTGTTTTACCGCTGTCCAACCATCCTACATCGCTGCCGTTGCGCAGAACAACACTTCCCCTGTTGTTTACCCGTTGGCCAGCTCCTCACCCTTGCTGCCACCGCCCAGGATAGCCCGTTGTCTCGCTGTTCCAGAAATTTCTCACCTCCCATTTGTTGCCTCCATCGCCCCCTTGCAGCCGCTCCACCTTCCAGCCTTCCAAACACCCTTTTGCTACCTCTCCAGAGGTCCAAACCCTCACTGATCATCGCCCCAACCCTGAGATCCACCCAAATTTGAGTTTGTTGTATCGTGTCTATTGTTATTTCAATTTCCATTTGTGAGATTGTATATCATTATTTTGAATTCAACTAAAATATATTACTTTCCCGTTGTCATTTGGTTTAATTCTGATATCATTTAGTATCAAAGCTAACATAACCCTAGTTATATTCTAATGTTCCTAGCATCCACCACTACCGAACCCTACCTCTACCTTTCTTTCCCACCCTACATCACCCCTACACACCTTCATCCACCTACCCACCCCCAAACCCTAATCATGTCGCTAAGGAGGCAACTGTCAAAACCTGATCAAAAGTTTACCATAAGAGTTACAATGACAGCTCCATCGAGTGCTACAACAGTTCAATGACATAGAAGAAAAGATTCATGGAGAGGTCACCGACGAGTGTGGTAGTGAGATCCGACGAGAGAGAGGAACATCTGAATCCCTTAGGTAGGGAAGATTCCAGTGGAGAAGAAGACATGCCACGACGCTTTGGGATACAATATTAGAGAAGGTTGTGAGGTGAAATGCCTATTAGGAATACAAAAATGAAGTACCTATTAGAGGATACATAGATTTGAGTGCCTGTTGGAGGAAATAGGATATAGAGACTAGGAAGTGAAAGTAGACATACTAGATTTCGAGGGAACGATGAATCTAGATGACTTCAGAGAGTGGTAGCAAACTATATCCAAGGTACTATCATGGAGCATCGACAAAGAGTTGTCCAATAGGTAAACTCCGGAATCAGGCCAACTCTAATACAACAACTAAGGCTCTTTAAAAGAAATTCAGTTTGATATTTGTTTGATTCAATCTTTCTTGTCATATCCAAACTTTAACAGCCGATTTTGGCGAGGAACTTACTAGTTTGTCGTTCCTATTCCACTTTATCTTCCAACACAATATGCACAATGATTATTTACATGCTCATACTCCAATATTCAAAAAGAATCATTTCTCCCGGCCATCATCAGCTTAAAAAATAGATGCCATGATGTGGGGTTGGCCGCATGCAACCCGATGGGCTGGATGAAATAGGGCGCCGGTCCAACCTTCCCTCTGGATCGGACCGGTCCAGTGTATTAAAACACACCCTCTTCCTCCTCCTAGAGAATATAGAAAAGAAGTACATGTTAGAGAATGCAGAGATAGAGTGCCCGCTGGGGGATATAGAGACTGTAAAGTGAAAATGGACATACCAGATTTCGAGGGGAGGATGAATCAAGACGACTTCATAGAGTGGTGGCAGACCATCCAGCGAGTCTTTGAATACAAGGGCGACAGGTTAGCCAATGGGTAAACTCCGGAATCAGGCCAACTCTAATACAAGAGCTAATGCTCTTAAAAATAAATTCAGTTTGCTATTTGTTTGATTTAATCTTTCTTGTCATATCCAAACTTTAACAACTGGTTTTGGTGAAAGAACTTATTGATTTGCCCTTCCTATTCAACTCGATCTTCCAACAAGATATGCACCATGATAACTTACATGCTCATACTCCAATATTCAAAGAGAATCATTTCTCCCGATCATCATCAGCTTAAACAACATATGTCATTATGTGAGGCTGGCTGCTTGCAGTCTGATGGGCTGGATGAAGCGTCAGTCAAGCCTTCTCCATGGATCGGATCGGTCCATTGTATTAAAACACGACCTCTTCCACCTCATGTGCCTGATTCATTTGCTGCGCTCCCCACCCCCCACCCCCCCTCCCCCGACTCCACATTCTTTCGCCATGGCTCCTAGCCATTGCAATCCCTTCCATTTTTACCTCCTTCCTTCTTAGGATATCGTCTTTGTTGTCTCCCTTTCTTCCCATATTTATGCATGTTATTTTTTTAAGTCTAATCAGTTGTTTCTTTGTGATTTCTAGTTTCAGGTCAGGTCTGCCTCCAAAGCTTTCCCTCTTCTAAGGGTTGTATCCCACGGTGAGCAGTCTTTAGGTTGTACCCCGCCTGAACCTTCCAGCACTGCTCCTCCACTGCTTCACATATCGGTCCTCTCCCACCAGTTGATGGTCTCGTCGGATCGCCACAACAGCCACCGATCCGCTAGCCGTCAGCCCCTGCTGATCGTCAGCCCTTCAAGTTTCTCCTTGCAAACACCACACCTCCTGACGGCACCTCCCAACCAGTCGATTCCTCCTTCGGCCTTCTCCAGTCGATCGTCCCACCGTCCAAGGCCTCCCAGCCGCTCTTCCACTTCCATCAGCACACCGCTAGCAGCCACCGAGCCCCAATATCCCCTTTCTAGCGAGTCTCCGGCCACCATCCTACACTGTCACGCTGAATCCGCCGCCTCATAGGACCGTATCTATTTCGTTCTTAGTATAATTTTGCATTTGTTATGTCATTCACCGCTTATGTGTTATTTCGTTTGTCATTTATGTGTTATTTCTTCTGTTTATATGTTATTGTTTGTGAAGAGTTATCACTGCTCTTGTTTTAAAATTTAGCAAATTCGTAATGTACGAGTCGTGGTTTGCGTTAACTCTGGTACCATGCAATATCCAAGTTATTAGTGCCCTTCTAAGAGCCTTCTCAGTAGCATAAAAATATAAACTTCAAAATCATAACTTTCACCATGACATCAAAATGTAATGAATAAAATCCTTAGAAGTTTATTAAAAGAAACAAGTTCAAGCTATAGTGAATTTCACCCCATGCTTTGAATTGAAAGAATTGGATTACAAAGCAATGCAAAACAACAAGCTAATTATGAAGGCCCCACTACAGGAACAAGATGTAGAACTCAAGATAAAATCAAGGGTAAAGATACCAGAATTATGAATAAAGAGCCTTGACATCGAACTCCAAAAAAATGTAATAATAATTAAAGCCTGAATTTAAAAAATTTTAAAATTTAAACTCTCATTTATAATGCCCATATGAAAAGCTTTGAAATATTTTTTCCATTATTTCAATCAGCTTTAAATTGATTAGGAAGTCCCTTAGTTGGCGGCCAAGGCTCGGACCCCCATTCATAATTCAAATTCCTTGATTATAGGAGGTTGATTGGAATGGTGTAAACTCCCCTTTTTCTTTTGTTGGCTGGCAATTTCTCTTTCCCTCCTCATTATTTTGTCTTTCCAATTCTGAAACTTTAGGAATGCTGCAATACATAAATATTTCCTAAAAGAAATGAAATTCCGTATTTTTTTTCTTTTGGATCTTGGTGGCTGGCCTTTTGGCTTTTCCTAGGGGAGAGAGCTAGGTATCCTCTTAGATTTCCTTCTCTCTTTCAACCTCACATCCATTCGCATCACATCTTCTCTTACATCCTTTACAACCATCTAATTCCAATCCCAAAACCCTAGTCCTTCAAAATCTTAAATCACTTCAGAAAGCTCTAGGCCATATTACTTTCAGATCACCTAATCCTAATTTATCTCCTTCTACTAGCCCCTAAACCTATTAGAACTTTATCATCCACTTCAGTATTAACCTATATAAACCCCTCTAATATTCCCCAGATATTGCACCATCTTTTCCCACTATTTTCCTAAACCCAAACTATGCCGATGGGCCAAACAGCTTTTCTGATATCTAGTTTTGGTTTCTCTCCGCTTGCAAGCATTGACATATAGGACTCTTAACACTACTTCAGAATAAATCTCCAAAAATTACCTAGCCTTTCAAGTGAAACCATGGAGTAAATCCCCCTGCCAGCAACTATTTTATTTCAAATTTTTCTTTATCAATGACTGAACCTTAAGTTTTAATCAAAATTTGGTACATTAGTGAAAGATGGTAGCTCGCACCTTTTTATACAAACTTCTATAGAATAGAAAAAAATACACTAGAAGTTTTAAAACTGGAACACTTCATTTCTGTCATTTGACATGATTAAACATGGCTGAACTTGAAGAAGGTAACTTCGAACAAAAACTGAATTATTGAAAGGAGCATTTACATGAATACCATGTAATTCCTATGTATTTTTATATTTAACACCTAAACTTTGCTTTTTACATTTATTCCACTTAAATCTTTCAAATCACATCAAAAATACCATTTCTTTAACTTGTAAAAGTGATAAACACATTTTTCAGGCATATAAAATGTGGTAAATATGTAAAAGTTGAAGTTTAGGAGGTATATATGAAAATAGATAGGAACTGAGTGGTATGTATGTACATCTTCCTTATTTAAAACATCGCTATAGCTAATCTACAGCTAGATTACTTCAACTGATGATACCATTCCACAAAAATAACAAACTGAAGTTGCATAATTTCATAATAAATAACATAAAAAATACCTGTAGATCAAGGGATTTTAGAAACTTGCAATTCTCGGCTATACTACTCAATCCCAGTGATGTGAGATTTGAACACCATATCAGACATAGCTTTTGAAGTGCCTTACAGCCATTGGCAAGAGAAGATAAACCGACATCAGTAAGACACAGCTGCTCAAACTCACTTTCCTCAGCCTCACTATCATTTATGAGATGATGGTCACCTGAAGTTAAACTGGCACGTCTCCTTTTCTGCATAAACAAATTTAAGAAGCTAACTAAATCAAGTTTGCAGGGCACTGAAGACTATTTGTAGTGGTTGAGAAACCTATTTCTCATATTCTCAATGTAACAACTGCTTTTCGAGGTTTAAATTTAATCAACTAGTTTATTCTTCGAATCCAAACGTGTGTCCTTTTTAACCATACACACTCACAAATTGCTGATGGAAAGACAAAAGAAAAACAAAAAGAATGAATATGAAATTGAAATGTAAACTATGTAGTAGTGAGATACATTTAATGGTCAATAGGTAATCAGAAGTATATACATCCCGAAAACACGAATGAGCTTGTCAGCACAGCCTGATAAGTGCAAAGACCACATAGTCTCTTAGCAAAATCAAAATCAAAGAATGGTATAGCAGTTTAATAGCAAGTTAAAAGATAATTTGATATGAAAATATTTTACAACTAAAGAGTGACTTAGCAAAATTTAATTTATGAAGCAAACTTAATTATGGAGTGTTGTCGTAAGTGCAAGCAACAAGGTATTGTCGGTCTTTTTTTGCTATTAAAAAGAGAGAAAATTTAATAATAGCAACTCCTATCACTAATCAAGAAGGATAGATAGTGGATCTAGGGGTTGTTTGAACCAGTATTATTTAAAAATAAAAAATAATAACTAGAAAATTATAATAGTACCACAATAATAATTACCGATAATTGCTAGAAAAAAAAATATAACAGTGCTGAAAAAGAAAACAAAAAAATCCTGCGGATAATAAAAATCACAAAATATTCATTTGGATCATCTAGCTTGAATTCTTATGAATACATAAGTGATGACAGATTTTCTCAAGTTTTTAGAATAATTTCCAGGTTTTAATTTGAAATAAACATATTAAAAACCAAACAGTGTTTAAGACTTGATGAAAACTAAATATATTTTTCAAGATTTAAATCTACAAATATTTATTACATCGAGATTTATGAGATTCAATAAAACCTATTTTACTTAAATCCTAAGCCCTAGTCTAGAAAAAAATAAAATGCTTCAATGTACCAAGTTTCTACAGGAAAACAATCTTAATAGTCCACTACAATTCAATCCAAATACAAGCAAATAATTTTTCAAAAGTGGAAAAACTACCATAGAAATTACACAAAAACCACAGCCAATCATTCTAGAGTGTATTCGGTTGCTTCAAGTTAAAAAATGGTTTTTAAAAAACTGAGTTTAGTAGATTTACTCATATGATTGGATCTAATAATAAATCAATATTGATTTCAAACTCTTAAAGCACCTTCAAAATCTATATTATTACCAAAAAAATCACTTGAAATCTCACCCATAAGAAAAACAACCAATCAGATTATTCTCTTGCAACAGTGTTTTTACTTAACATTAGAATTTAGATATTGATACTTTTCTAGAGCTCCAAGAAAGTGTTTGGAAGGGAATTTAGAAGGAAGGTGGTTGTGGAGTTACAAAAGAATGATAAAATGCAAGTTCGATTCCCCTAAAAACAACAAAGAAAACTCTGAAACGGCATTTGAAAAGAGATAAACATCGTTAGATAGCTGCCCAACTAAAAACAACAAAGAAAACTCTTAATCGGCGATGCTTGGGTGGCAAGGAGGTTCCCCACCTATTCCCGAGAAAAATGCAAACACCTCACTTGTAAAAGGAAGAGGATACAATGCTCCTAAAGCAGAAACTCAGAGATTAAAGTCTCCACAAGACTCAAAACAAAACAAAAATCTGCCTAAAAATAAGAAAATAACAAAATATAAATAGTTCCCTCTTAAAATCATAATTCTAATTAAGAAAATATTAAATATAGGCCCACAAGGGTTGCTGCAGTGAAATAGCTGGAAAGTTGGCTCGCCTAGCTTGTGGATTGTAGAAATTGCACCTATCGAGACAATATTAAGTCATGTTCGCCATCCTATGTGTGCGAGAACGATTCCCGTAATCGCAGTAATTACACGATCGTCAAACCGCAAAATGTGTTGTTTATAGAAGAGCTCCCGCGTAATTCTCTTTGGGTAAGAGAGGCTTCACCTATTTTACTGGAAGCTTCTGGAATCGATCTACCAGCATCAAGACAAAGTTATCATTGTCTTGCTCTGTTTGCGTTGTCCCACTGCAAAATTTATGCTTACGTCTATTTCAACTCCAAAACATATACTTCCTTCCAAAGTATGATAAAATAAATAACCATCTTTCTTAAGTACAAACTGAGGTAGAACTACACATAGACGCCTCATGAACCAAATCTCGAATCATGAAATCTAAAACATGCTTCTGATATGATCCGGAGCAAATCAAGACAATTCTCCACAAAAATTAGAGCAAAATTGATTTTTTATTGCAATAATCCAAACAACTCACACGAATACAAAAGATAAGCACCTATAGTTCGAGAGGTAAGCAATTTTTCCCACTTCCTACAATTTCAGAGGTAGGAGATGTTTCTCAAAACCTAATCTAAGACTCACAACTCAATCTCATGCATAAACCTAACCCTAAACATAATAAGTTTATTTATACCCAACAAAAATAATAATAAAAGACTAAATTGCCCTTAAGCATACAAAAGACAAACTTGCCCTTAAACTAGGTAAGATGTAAGATACTTCCCTCCCAAAAGACACCTTGTTATCAAAGTAGAAAAAAATTAGACTGATGCTTGATCAAGTCGGGTGGCTTCCACCTGGCGTCATTATCTGACCATTTAATAACGAATTCATAGTGACCCACGAAAATTAGTCTTGTGCACATTTTTTGGCTGCATTTGAATCGGTTGGTAGCCAGATTTTCAATCAATCTTAGACAATATCGTAACCCCAAACAACTCATCCTACGACTTGCCAATCACCAAAATCTCTGTCAACTCCATCTCACATGTCTCTTCCATCTCTGTCAACTTCGAATCGGCTTGTTTTTATTTGTCCTAGTCATCCAAATGTCGTATTCTTTCTTCAAAGTGTTTTAGCTCGAGTCTGCTCTGAGTTTCTTTGCTTGATACCATAGCTCCCAATCCGCCTAAAGCTATGATGTTCCTCTCATGTCATGTGAATCCTTTTGGTTGTTCCTGCTGGAGTCCGTTCCCAACATCGTCGCTCGACCTCGTGTCGAGCGTTTCCAGTATTGTGTAAAACTTCATCACTTTTTGCATTTCTCTTATGCTCTTGAATCCGTCCTCCATTCGTCTCTCTATGGAAGAAAACTCACTTTCTATATTGACAAATATTTCTTCCATCTCAGATTTGATTTGACCAATCTCTTCCTCCAAATTTTTTCTCTAAATCATCAACTTTTTTTTTGTTTTCATCACTCACAAAAAAGGTTTTGATCACAAAGCACAAAAACACCTGCACAATGAAATCCCGTCGATTGATTCGAGAGTTTGTATCGCGAGAACATACGCCCGTCGTCGATCTGAATAAAGTTGGTACAAATAAACTAAAATACAATAGTTTCATACGTGAAATGTATCTCTAAGTTAAAATTAGTAGCAAAAATCTTATCGGTTGAAATAAAGTGATGATTTGTGCAAGCCCAATAACTCGAATCATGTCATTATAGCCACTGAGAACTGAAGAAAACTAGAGTTCAGGTTTTTGTATGCTACTTCTTCACTGATGCCTTCCCAGCTAGCTCTGATCGCGACGGGATCGCATAAACGACGCGAGAGGAAGAGAATAATGTAAGTTTTCGATCTATGTACGTCGCTTGTCTTTGCATTCTACGCAACGGTTCGCAAAGAGATCTTCATCCGGTAAGGCCGCAAGTTCGTCTTTGCCTTCTTCTGTAAGTCGCGAGCCCATCATTGTCTTCTCAGATCACTGCAATCGTAATTGTATCGCAAGCGTCGGTCATGCAAGAGCCACCATCACGACTGTAGTAGCCCGCCCTTTGATTCCCTTCACGATTTTGTACACGGCGACGCTTCCCATTACTTTTTCTAATATGAACGCCATTAGCATTGAACGTCGTGATCACTTTGCATCCTACGACTGTAATTGTATCTTGATCAGCTTCCTGAGTGTGCATGATTCTTCGTTCCGCATATATCATTTGTGGCCTTCCCTATCACGTCATGGATCGAAACTATGGCACTCAATCCTTTTTTCTTTGATTCCCAGAGCTGAGTACTCTGATACCAAATTGATATGATCCAGAGCAAATCAACACGATTCTCCACAGAAAATAGGGCAAAACAAATTTTTTTATTGCAATAATCCAAACAACTCACATGAATACAAAAATTAAGCACCTATAGTTCGAGAGATAGGTGATTTCTCCCACTTGCTACAATTCTAGAGGTAAGAAATCTTTTCCAAAACCTAAACCTAAGACTCATAACTCAGTCACATTCATAAACCTAACCTAAACATCCTAAGAGTATTTATGTACAACAATAATAATAATAATAAAAGATTAACTTGCCCTTAAGCATACAAAAGATAAACTTGCTCTTAGACTAGGCATAGACGTAACAATTTCTCCCACTCCTCCTATTCGTTTGGGCATACCTGATAAACAAGTATGTTTGAAGAAACCAAGCCCTTGAATGAAATCTAAGATATGTTGGACCGCTTCAAACGCGATCATTCGGGAGGTAAACTATCAATTGAAGCATCCGTCAAAACTCTCAATAAGGGCTATCTTTTTTAGTATCGGCTCTTCGGACTCATTATCTTTTAAGACAAACAATATTAATTCTATTGCGATCTCTCTCTTAGGCTTAGCTTGAATCACAAACAGCTCTTCCTTGTCGACTAGAATTTGAGACACTTCCCTGACATCTTCATTCTCTCATGTATCATTATTCATTTTTTTCAACAGCTCTTTAGTTAGTGAAAGATATTTGCCCTCATATTTGAGTAAAAATCAGATGCTACGTGGCCAAAACAGTGACACTTGAAGCATTTACTGACGGGGATGTATTTGGGGTGTTGATGGGCTCCACATTTTCTCCACTCTATATTAGTTTTTCCTATAATGGGGTTAACTTAAATGCTCCATTGGGTGTATTCTGGCTGGCTAATCCGATGGTTGAATCATATTTGAAGGGTGGTGTAGACCTGATACTGTTGTATTATCTCTTCACCTTCAAAGCTAAATTTTAGACATCTTGTAATATCCAATAAGGTTGTAATCATGCCACATTCTCAATGGACGATCTCAATCCCCTCAGATATCGAGCTATGGTGTTCTCCTCGAGTCCCATTAACCCATATTTTAATATAAACTGCTCAAACTCAGTTGTGTACTTCTCTACTAAGATATCTTATTGTGGTAAGTCATGATGTCTTTAGAACATGTTCTGTCTACAATGATTTGATAGGTATTTGCATTGCATCTCTCAATTCATCTTGGATAAAGCTGTGATTTTATTTTTCCCTTCTCCCTATCGAAGATGCTTCATATTCTCCCATAATAGAAGTACACTCTTCTTTAACGTAATAGCGCCTAGCTTTATCCTTCTATTCAGTGAAATATTCTTGTACTCAAAGATGCACTTTACCACTTGGAGTCAATTAATGAACCTGTATGGATTCATGCAACCGTCAAAATCAGACAAGTCAATTTTCACTCCAAAATCGTGGTTTCTCCCCTGATATTCTATGCAAAATCGTCAAAGTATTGGTTCTTCATCACTAAAAACTTTTCTATGAAAGGGATTCACTTCCTTTTCTCGAGCTGGCAAGTCATCATTACAGCTATGAGTGACCTCATCAAATTATCCCTCTCATAGGCAGCAAGTCTATGCTAGAGTTGGAGTATTTCCCGCTACATATCCTTCATGGTAAGTTCTAGAACACCTCGTTGGGGGTTTCTCCTTGGCGACATGACATCATTTTCTTATGATCAGGCTTTCAGCGAAGGTAGGATTGCAAATCAAAATTGGTCCAGAGCTTAGGTGTTTGTAGTAGATGTCGGAGTGAAATTTTGTTAACATTAGGAATGTTGATTTTGAAAATTTAATGTTGGGGCTAAGAATTACAGTAAGAATGATTTGACTATGGTGAAAAGTTTATTTAAAATTTTAGATTGGCATAGAAAAGACAATCCTAAAAAATCTTGGGCTTATTGGGCTCTGATACTAGATGATACCGTTCTAAGACTCCTAAAAGGTATTACAAAGAGGATTAGTGAGGTTTGGTTGTAGAGTGGCAAGAGATTATAATAATATGTGACTTTGATGGCATTGGAACGAGATAAGCATCATTCGACGGCTGTCCTGACTGAAAACAACAAAAAGAACTTTGAATCAGTGACATACAAAAGGCGAGAAGGTACACAACATAATCATGAGTAAGATACAAACACGCCACTTACAAAAGGAAGAGAATACAACACTCCTAAAGTATGAACTCAGAGATTACAATCTTTATAATAGTCAAAACAAAACAAAAGTCTGCCTAAATAAAGAAAATAGCAAAATATAAATAGTTCATTCTCAAAACCCTAATTCTAATCAAGGAAATATTAAATATGGGCCCTCAAGGGCTGGCTACAGTGAAATAGTGAGAAAATCCGTTGGCTTAGCTTTGCGGATCGCATGAATTGCACACATTGGGACTAAACTTGGTCACCATCTTGTTTGTGCAAGATCAATTCCCTCAATTGTGGGTATACCACGATCGCCAAACCGTAAAACGGAATGTTCACGGGAGAATTGTCGTGTCAAATATGCTCTCATGTTTCAGCACGAACTTGTCAAATAAGATTTTTTCATTTGCATCTTAGCTAGCTATCTTTCATCAATGCTAAAATTTATGCATACTCTCATGCATTTGGGTAAACTTTTGGTTTCACTTGCTATCGAACAACTCAAGCCTACTAGTAATTAAAATGTTCAACACATTAAATTTCTAAGATAATATATTCTTATTTGTTGTAATAATACACTTTTATGCAAATCCAAACACAAGAAAAAAAAAACCAGCAGTAAGATATAGACAAACTGATGCGATTAAGTATACAACAAAACAAAATAATTATAAGAATCATTTGGTGATTCTTGAAGTTAGAAAACAAGTTTGAAAGACTGTTAATTTTTTTATTTAGTTAGATGTAATAAAAAATCAATATTGGTTATAAATACTGCAAACTCATTCAATTTTTTTCAAAAGTAATCATTTCAATTTCAAACCCAAAAATTGTATATCTAAATGTATAAATGGTTTAATGGCGTGGACTAGACCAGAGCAAAATGAATTCACTCGAGTTAGCATAACTTACACAAACATATATAAACTCACCCTATCTAGACAAAGCTTTGGTCAACTCACTGAACAATAAAAATCTTAAAGGGTTCTAAAGGATATTCATCAAAGTTCAAACTCATTGGTCCAAGATTAGGCATATTTTCCCAAGCATGGCAACAACTCGCCAAACCGGTGACTTCATCAAGAAAGATCAGTGACTTCTTCTTAGCAAATCAGCTGCAAGTCTAAACGCTTAATTTTATCTAAATTAGACTACACATCTCAAGCATTTTACAAGAAATTGTTATGTACTTTTTTATTCATGTAAATCAATATAAAGCTTTTCCTATATTGCCCAAACTCTGGTCCAAACATATAAATAGAAGATCATGGGGAGAACCCGAGCTATAAAATGTATTCTTTTTCAATTATTATAGTGAAATCACATTGCTTCTAACCAAAATCTTCTCTTTCTTATTTTATTTGATCTTTCATACATAAGTGCTAGTAAGGTTCTCATGTAATTCACAGAAAATTTTGGATCCAACAAAAATAGTGTCAACATTTTTTTTAAATACGATTTATGTCTAGCCCTAAATGACCTCAATATCATAATAGATCCATCAAACCCTTGCTCTCAGGTCTGGCAACACAGAACAGAGAAAAACCATATGTTCATATGCCATAACCCTTCCCTCACTGCAGCGGCCCAGTTTTCATCTTCATGGTCAGTTGTGCACAATGTCTAACTCCTTATTTATTACAATTTCATGGTCATGGCAAAGCCAAATATGGTACTTTCCTGAAAACTAACAGGTAAAAACTGAGCATAATTACCGAACGAGGACGGGAGGGATGAGGAAGAATTTGGGGTACGGAAGGCACGGGAAGGCGCTCATCGATGTAGACATGGCGGAGACCGGAGAAGCGACGGACGAGGAGAGAAACGAGCTCGTCGGCGGGACCAGAGGCGCCAATCCGGATTGTGGGGCGGAAGCTACGATCGATGGCGAGCCACCGTCGGCACACAAGGGAAAATGCATCGCAGTCGGATTTGGAACCGGCGATGCGGAGGAAGATGGAGGTGACGATATCTGTCGGCAGTTTCGTGTTGATCAGATCGGTTCCCCTCATGGAGATATAAGGAAATCGGCTAAGAATGCGGGGAGAGCGGTGGGGGAGGACAATCCAAATACTACGAAGATTGTATTTCAACTCTGGTGAACTCTCATCTAATGCCTCAGAAATAACTCAGAAAGAAACTACATCTAGGTTGTATGTACGTTAACTTGACGAGATACAACGTCAATATAATTTCAATATAACATAAATATAATTTCTATTATATATGCAGTGCCTTAAGTACTTAAAATTTTTCCCTAATACCGAGACATTCTTCAACTTTCATCACGAATCTCGAGAAATTACACGGATCTCAACGCTTTTTTTTCAGCAAGAAATTTTCAAATTTGATTAAGAGTCTTTCAGAGCTTTAATTTCAACAAACTTATAGTCAAACTAGCTGGCTCGACGAAACGGACTCAATGATACAAATAATGGTCTAATCGGTGTCAAATCTAGCTTAGATCAAACTATTAAACTACTTTTGAAAGCTTTCTTGGCGCATTTTGAATGTCAACACATATGTCAATTTTGGCATGCTTATAATCGAATTTAGCGTTTCGACAAGATGAATCATCGAGTCCAAGATCACTTCATTCCAACATTATTATGGGACTCAAACGTCCACCAAACTCATCTAATCAAGGGAATTTCTTCAGACTATCTGATCAAAGTGATTCATATTTCTTCATTAATTGCAACTGCAACTTAGTAAATAGAGCCCCACCCTCATGAGAGTGAGGGAGAGGAGAGTTAGAAGCTTGAAGAGAGAAAGTTTGAAGCTTTGAAAATGAGTTGAAGTTCAACATCAATTTTTTGTCGACGTTGCTGACCATCACTCGCGGACCCCCTTTGACCATCACTTGTCGGTCGTCGTTGATCTGCATCGCCCATCACTCATTTCTTATGACAGGTTCATCTGCGCACCAACTTTGTAGCTCGAAAAATTGTGTAATCATTTCCCACCCGTGGAATAATTAACCCTACTTGTAATCTTTATTTTATAATAAATCTCTTCAAATGGTTCAGGCTTCATGGTTTTTTTCCTTTACAAGTTTATCCACGTAAAAACATCTAGTGACTTTCCTAGTTGTTTTTTTTTTTCAATTGAGTGTGTGTTGAATTCTCATGAAATGCTAAAATGGTAATTCATTATCTACCGCCTCAAATATTCTAGAATGCATCAGCTTTACGTTGTCGGTGGGAAAGGAAGTCCAGTTCGACATTGTCTTCTACTCCAAGACACTGAGATCTACTTTCTTTCCTATTGATATACATTATCCAATTAGCAAAGAAACCTCCTTTGCATCTTGAAGATCATCTTTGAATCATTCTTCAATGTCGGGGCAACAATCGCTGCAGTCTCGAAAGGTGGTTCACGTCAACGTCTCAGTCACGATTGTAGTGGGGTAGTCTTATTGCAATCTATTTATACACAAAGCCTTTCACAATTTCTTCTAGGCTAGGGGCAAACTTCACTGTAGTTCGAAAGATCATTCACGTTAACATCCCGGGCATGATTATAGTGAGGTGATATTCTTGCATCCTATTCATATGCAAAGTCCTTCACAACTTCTTCTAGGTTGGGGATATCCTTCATTGTAGTCTTAAATGGTCGTTCATATTAACGTTTCAGGCACGACTATGGTAGGGTAGTCATCCCACTTTTTATTTAGACATCAAGTCATCGGAAATTAGGGCTGTTAAAATAGCTCGTTGTTCACAAACAGCTCGTGTTCGGCTCGTTAAGAAGTTCGTGTTTGGCTCATTCCCTAAGTTAATGAGTCTAACACGAACAAAGATTTGTTCATTCGTGTTCGACTCGCTTTGGCTTGAAATACTACTCATTATATATATATATATATATATANACTGGATTGACTCCTAGTATACCCTTTTTGAGTTCAAACCATGATAACACCCCAAAATGATTAGATCAGTTGTGACAAACCCTGATTTGATCAAACCCCGACCCAAAAGTTACCACAATGACCATTTGGTCAGTATAGACAACCAATGGACCTAATTGGTCAAATTTGATCAAGGTGGTCAACCTTAGTCAAAATGGTCAACTTTGGTCAAACAGAAATAAAATTCAACATACAATAATTGATTTGTGATAATATTGATATCATCCAGGTTTTGAGTAACAAATACACCTTTCTCCATCTTTAAATTGAAGAAATTTTTCATCAAGTGCACATTATTATTTGCCGATGGCTTTTCATACCTACCTGATACAACAACCATGAGATATACAGTAGTCCTCTCCTTCATGATGTTGTGGACAACAGATCTCGATAGGGCAATCGTATAACCTTCAGAACCTATTAATCCAACATATTTCATTTTGCCTCATCCATCTTTTATGGTGGATTTTTCAGTAACAGAAGATGAAGTTTCTTCTCATAGATGTCGTCCTCTATATGCATCCTCTAGTAATTAAAATGTGTGTCATTAAACTTCTCGATCCCCTATGTTGTCATTTCGTCTCCACCCATCATTCTTTATTAGATTTGAAACAAAGCTCTGATACCACTTGTTATGAAAAATGACGACAAAAAAGTGTAAAATCGGATCGAAAAATTGCAACCATAAAATTAGAGAAAGATTTACGTGGTTCGGATAATTTTCCTAAGTCCACAGAACTGCACAGGATTTTAGTACTTCGAGAAATTACATCATCGAGCTTCTCGACGCTTACAAGAAAACTTCCTTTATCTTTATGTTTCTCTCTTCCTTTTTCTCTCTTAGCTCTCAAGAGGATTTGTCCTTAACACTTATGACATATTAAAGGAGGCTATTCATAAAAAACGGGAGAGAGGTGGGAGGGAGAGAGGTGGGTGGGATGCGGTAGGTGAGGTAGGTAAGTCACGGGCTTCATATATTTAACATAATTCAAAATAATATTAGTAGAAGTAAGAATGTCGACTTTTAAGGTTATTGACCATAATTAATAGTACTATGTGCATGATGATTTTTTATTATTTAATTAAAATTAATTTTTATGTTTATAACTACCAAACGAATTAATGATATAACTTTATACAAGTAATTACTTTAGGACAAATAATAGTTGAGGTAATTTGACTAGAAGTAAATGTTGAGTTTAAATGATAGAAACTTCTTTTTTGTTAAAACTAAAAAAAAATTTTAGAAAAAATTTTCATGTAGGAAAATTTGGGACAATGGTTAATAATTTAAATTCCACAGACTCGGATCTATTGACTAAGAGCTGCAACACCATATCTTGTAGAAATTGGCTAAGGAGCCCAAGAGTTTAGCACCGCAACACTTGTTTTGGATGCCAAAATATTAGAATAGCAACATGTAAGTCCTTTTTTGTGTAAAAGAAGGTCACCCCATCAGTGCATTTTGATGCACCAAGTTGCTAGAAATAACATAACCAAAATTTTAGTATAGCAACATGTATGTCCGATTTTGTCTGTCTGTTTGTGAAATAGAATGTAAATGTACAAAGTGAGTGAGACTCGATGAAAAATAAGGAAGAAGTTCACGGTGGATCATAGGAACAAGTTTCTATACTATTATTGCTAAATGTTCATATCTTTATAATCTTATTTCCTTGCCTTTTTTATTTTGTGCAGTAATAATTTGTTATATTTTATGTTGTATGAAGTTTGTTTTGGAGAACCAAGTATTTCACCTGGGAGTAGGAAGAAATCAATTTGTTCCTTTAAGTACTGTTTTTTGTTCATTCTTAGAGTTATTTGCTATATCTTATGCTTAATTGAGTTGAACTTTAGGTCAATAATTTAATATGTATAGCATTGAATAATATCAGAAGAGTAATTTAACGCTCGCAACAGATATGCCAATAAATAATAATTATGATTATAATTTATTTGATTACTAGATATTTTTAAAGGAGTGAAACTTTGTGTAATCTTTTGTTTCTAACTCAAATAGCAATATAGTGAATTAGTGAACAAGTTAAAATTTCTAAATTATCAGAAAATACTAGAAAAACAAAATAAATTCTCTTGATTGATGATCAATTGTTTTTTAACACAACTTATAATTAGGTGGTGAGTTTCTAAGCCTCAAGACTAAAATATATTTGCCTTATTTAAAATTTAGAATTTATTTTAACATGATTAAAGAACAGTGTAATATTTATATTATTTGTAATTTAGTTGGAAAAGAATTAAGGTTAGTAATTTATCCAAAAAAAGTTTAATTGTGACCGTCATGTGAACTATACTTTATTCAATTTATATTGTTTTTACCGTAATTATACTTAATTACACCATGCATTTTGCTCAAAATGAAGGGAGCAAGTGGTTTATAAATTCTTGATGGATTAGACAATAATTAACACTATTGTTGATTGAAAAGTCCGTTTAGAAATGTTTGATTGATTGAGAAATTGTGAAAAAAAAAAATTAAATTCACACCCAGACCGAGTTGGAAGAACACTCCATGAGAACAACTTGACTAAAGGAAAAAAATATTGTGTTTGGAGTCCGGGTGCAACTGCGTCCGAACAACGGACGTGATACAGTGGGGCGGAACGGGAGCTTGGACCTCCGCTGTATCACGTCTGTTGTCCGAACGCAGCTTGTGTCTGGACACTGGACGCAATGTTTTCTCTGTCTAAGGAGACTAACTCACCTCATGGCCTAATTTATCGATGGAGGCATCAATAGCAAAATATTTGAGGAAAGATATTTTATAAGAAATAACTTTCAACGCATGAGGGAAAAATAATATCAAATATAGCTCTCACCCAAAAAACCAAAAATAATAGAGATAAAACGAGGATCATTTGAGATCCTAAAGTAATGGATAATAAATTTGTCGCATTGAATCCCATATTAAATAGGATCCAACTTCATTAATGCTTATTTTCTTTATTTAAACTGGATTTAATTCATTTTAAGAAATTATGGAGTCTATTTCAATGGTTAGAGCAGAACATCCTGCTTGTATTCATTAATGTACTTTTGCTTTCATGAAACCTTGATTCAAACACAAGTCCCAAGAAGCGACAATGAACATGTGAACATGAATATATCTGAATGATTGGCAACTTCGCATCACCAATATAGAAAGTGATGACAGAACAATCAATTGTATATCTACATCATTATAATTCTGAGCTTTGTCTGTACTCTTTTATTATTATGAACTACCTCATACGTGTGAGATTTAGTCCAATATTATCATATTTCTCAATAAGAAAAAAATAACCTTGGATCATTGTGAAGATGAGCCTTCATCTACCATAATTTACGTTGTTGACAAATTTTTCCATAAAAAAGTGTATTTCGTATCCGGATCGATGAAGCCTAATTACGGACATTCAAATATCACATCCTGTCAGAAAGGTTTTACTTGATATAAAACATTAAAAAATTAAATCAAAGCTCTCAATCAAATGTAGAGAATATTTACTTAAAATAGGAGAAAAATTGACGAAATTATGAGAGATTAATTCTATCTTTAAAGAAGTAATAACATTGAGTAATGTATTACATTAAGCAGCGGTAGGGTTCAGGGATAATTGTCTCGTCTCAACTTCAAATTTTTATTTTTTTATTTTTTGAAGAACAACTTTTCTTTTTTTTTGAAAGGATATTGTAATTTTTATTTTAATATCTCGTGATACGAGGCACTGCCAATGAGCCCACAGCCTCGTTTATTGTTTAATCGGGTAAGTATCAAACCTAAATTAATTGGTCATTTTTTAAAACAATGTTATAAAACACCAACCTAGAAGTTCCGACACCTTCCTTACATTCTCCAAGAACATCGAAAAACAAACTATTTAATTAATTAAATGCTGATGTCAAACTTGTACAAAATGCTCATAAGCAACCCATGGCAAGAAATATAAAGATATATAAGATCTTCACAAGTAACACTTTCCATTTTGAACAACAATACAGAATTAAAAATTTCCATCAATAACATTTTCTGAGATTTGGTTGAAGTCTACGTACACCTGACTCAGAAAACAGTATTACCTATTAGAATCTGGATTTGGGCCACTGGGCACTTCATGTTTGCCCACTTCAAACTCTTGCCCAAAAGAGCTGCTTTTCTCTGGTGGATTCAAGGTTCTAACTTTTAGACCTTTTGAAGATGTAGATTTCAGCCGGCGATTAAGAAACCAGAGCTCGGAAACCTTTTCAAGCTCCATGGAATGTGCTGAGAGCAGATGGAAGAGGAAAAGAAAGCAGAAGAAGAAGAAAGTTAAGGCATGGGATTTCCTGGCAATGTTATATTCCATCGTGTTGATGGTTTCCGAGCAAAACAAATGAGATTCTTCACAGGAGAGACGACAGAGAAGTTCAGTGTCCATGAACCAGCGGGAAAAAGATTAGATGATGGGCTTTGGGAAAGACGAGAGTACCTGTGCACATGTGAATGGAAGATAGCGATAAAGAGTACTAAAGTAACTGTGGATTTTTGTTTTGCATGCCATAGCAGTTAATTAACATTTTATTGTTCACATTTGATATGATTTGTCTTTGTATTATATTATGTAGAGGACATTATATTTATTAATTTGTGATTATCATGAGACGAGGCCTGAAGCCTTGAGTATACACGTGTTTGTAATTTTTTTATTATATTTGGTTAAAGTAAAAAAGAAAGGGAAAATCTCATCTCAAAATGAAATGTTTGATCGGAATAAAATAGCTATATGTACATTCAAAAGGTGTCAGCATGAATCACGTCGTCATCTCACTGACCCAACTCGCAATTACGCAGATTTTTATGTTCCAAAAGATTGCCAAATCTTGGTCTGAATTATATTTAGCGGCTAGTGTGAACAAATAAAATGATTTAGAAAATAAAAGATGAGTTTTCACACTATGGGTACTATGCAAGTATATATATGTTTCAAGTAATATAGAGTTTTCTTTAAAACCCCCGGTATCGATCTCACAGGGAAGGCGTATCTTTTCATAATGACTTTAAAAAGTTTCTATTATAAACTGCAAATGCAACTTATAAGAGATGAATTTCAAATTTTTTAGAAAGTCAAAAACTAAATCTCTGCAGGATTTGATTCTAAGCATAAAGTAAATGCAAATTAATATTATATAAAAGAAAGTTCTGAATGCTATAAAAAGATTTTCCCCCCTGCATAGAGATGCTAAAAAGTGTAAAACTTGAATGTTTAAAAAACCAATGTGGTATTGTGAAAAATAGGAGCATATATATTCCTTAGCCTCTCCTGGTGCTTGTAAAGAATGTCGGCTAACCAAATATTTTTTTAAGCTAGTGTAGTAGTGCTGAGTAGATTCTGCCCTCTCACTTTGAGATTACCCATTGTGCCTTCTCAATAGGACCTACGAGGGACCCTTATATTAAAACACAAAATCAAAATGATAAGAATCTAGCTTGTCACCCTAGAAACATCACCTCTATGCCCAATAAAATTATCTCTATNCTGAATGCTATAAAAAGATTTTCCCCCCTGCATAGAGATGCTAAAAAGTGTAAAACTTGAATGTTTAAAAAACCAATGTGGTATTGTGAAAAATAGGAGCATATATATTCCTTAGCCTCTCCTGGTGCTTGTAAAGAATGTCGGCTAACCAAATATTTTTTTCAAGCTAGTGTAGTAGTGCTGAGTAGATTCTGCCCTCTCACTTTCAGATTACCCATTATGCCTTCTCAATAGGACCTACGAGGGACCCTTATATTAAAACACCAAATCAAAATGATAAGAATCTAGCTTGTCACCCTAGAAACATCACCTCTATGCCCAATAAAATTATCTCTATATCTATTTGAACTAACTAGTGAATTGAGCACCACACTCCCATCCTAAAGGTCAACATGGCATTCACAAGTTTGGTGAAATCATAGCCCTACCGGGTCAATATGTTTCACAATATATGTTAACCTCAAAAGTGACCAACTTGCAAAATCAATGAAGTTCAAGTGAAAGTGCTATCAGAATTTATAATAATAAATATAAGTCTTCAAACCATTCACATATTACACATGATCATTTCTCAAAGCAAGAGGAAAATAAGGAAACTAGTTAGATTTCATAGAAATAAAACAAAAAACATGAATATATATTGATAATCAAGTTCAAAAAAGAGATTAAAACTCAAATAAAAATACAAATTACTTATCTTGGCTTCTCCGCGAGCAAACTCTGAAGTCCCTTCACAGTACTTGACCATGTTGGTCGCCAAATTAGAAGTTGTCGGCCGTCGGAATGGATATCCTGATGCCCAATTTATTTTAATATATGTATATATAGTTTTGAAAAGTAAAATTTTAAGTTTTGAAATTACGAGACTAAACTGATCCCATATCCTTATTAGTTTAAATAAATAAGCCTAACACCATAAGAAATGCATATATCCCCAGGGATAGACACATTACTTACTGGTGAAGGCTCGATTAAATAAACTAAAGAATGTATCACATCCATTTAAGTCTGTGAAAAAACTATTTTCTTATGTTGACCGACAAGTTCCCCTATTTACTACAAAAAAATTAAATAGGGTTTATATTAAGCTAGGTTCTTAAAGTATCCTATAAGGGCAAGCCCTTATAGTTAATTACATCTTAGGTAACTGAAGTCACCTAAGAAAACACTCGATTTAGATCACGGAATATTTTCTTTAAGAAGTTCAAATGGTAGAACTTTTTAAAAGATCGGACCAAATGAGTGTCAAAGGGGAATGACTCAAATTTGAAACTTTGTTATGGAATCCATATCCTATGGTTTGGCAGTAGCTTCAAGAAGATAATATTATTTAANCGAAAAAACTATTTTCTTATGTTGACCGACAAGTTCCCCTATTTACTACAAAAAATTAAATAGGGTTTATATTAAGCTAGGTTCTTAAAGTATCCTATAAGGGCAAGCCCTTATAGTTAATTACATCTTAGGTAACTGAAGTCACCTAAGAAAACACTCGATTTAGATCAGCGAATATTTTCTTTAAGAAGTTCAAATGGTAGAACTTTTTAAGAGATCAGACCAAATGAGTGTCAAAGGGGAATGACTTAAATTTGAAACTTTGTTATGGAATCCATATCCTATGGTTTGGCAGTAGCTTCAAGAAGATAATATTATTTAAATGTTACATCCTGTGAATTTTATTAATTAGGGCTTACATTTATGTGAGACGGTTGCACAAATAGCCTGGATGATGTGAGGGTTTAGGTCTCGAAAAATGACAACCTTAGAATCCTAAAACGAGTTAAGGTTTAAATTATACAGCAGAGTCATACAAAGGCCTAAAGGTGAGTTGAGGATTTATGTCGCACTAGGCAGGCAACCTCTAAATCTTATCACTTGTTGTTTAATTCTAAGGAAAAATGTGTTATTGTAGATCCTCATGCTGTTGCAGATTGCTGCCCACGGAGTTAGCTTCAAGCTCCTCGATGATGTAGCAGTCATAAAGTCTAAGGTTTAAAGGTTTAAATGACAAGTTTAAGTTCAATCATGGGTGGGTTAAAGTTGATTAGAGTGAAACCAGTTAGGATCCCACGGTTCCCTCATTCCGGTATCACTATTTTATTTTGAATTTTGCTTAGCTTAAAAGAGTTGTGAAACCCATTTAAACTGGGGAGATTTCGTTAACAACCATGGGTTACCTCCTCCGAGGGACTCTTTAAGTTTAGTGACATTTCAAAGGATTTATGGTTACCGTCCAAACAATTTTTTTAGGTTCTTAAAAATGCTGATTATTTTGAAAATGATTTTGATTTTTGCAAGTAAAGTNTCATGGGTTACCTTCTCCGAGGGACTCTTTAAGTTTAGTGACATTTCAAAGGATTTATGGTTACCCTCCAAACAATTTTTTTAGGTTCTTAAAAATGCTGATTATTTTGAAAATGATTTTGATTTTTGCAAGTAAAGTAAAGTGCACAACCAAGCAGTTATAATATTTTGCAATAGTAAATTTTAGTAAATGACATAAATTAAACAACGTTATAAAAGATTACCTGTCATCTTCTCAGCATTCCTGCTAAAATATTAGCTTTTGCAACATGTATTTAATTTTGAAGGAATTTAAATAAATCGCAAGAGTAGATGAAGATGTGTCTNGATTAGCTTTTGCAACATGTATTTAATTTTGAAGGAATTTAAATAAATCGCAAGAGTAGATGAAGATGTGTCTAACAAACCTCAAATTATGACTCAATGAGTCTCGAAAGATCTTATCTGATGATTTTCAAGAACAAAATATAACAAGTTCAATTTGCCCTTCAAAATATTCATGAGATTCTAAAGTGTTCGGGGAATGACTCAGAACAACTTTTAAAATCCCTTAAAATGTTTTGAGTTCATTTTGAACTTATTATATTGTTCAATTAATCATCCCAAAGTTGAATTGAAATTGCACCATTACTCAGTGTACCTTGACATTTTAATTATCCCAGGAGTGAGGCAGTCAAACAATCAGTTGATATCTTACTTAAAAGTTATGTGGGTCAATTAATCAGTTGATATCTTACTTAAAAGTTAAGTCATTATAGATTTTGTTCTCATCATTAAATTTGGACATGTAGTGTTTAGAGGTGTTTATTATCAATCATCTTATCTTTTCTAAACCTCGTTAAATAATCTTGGATTAAACCTAGCACACCACCAAGCCATTAACAACTTCAGTGGGTAAATTTGCAGTTATTAGAATTTTAACTTAGGTGATACATAAAATTATTAAAAAATAAAATCATATCCAATTGTGGGCTTAAAATAAGTTAATTATCATTTTTCTAACCTAAGCCCATTACTTTAGAATCATTTAAATTTAATTAACTTCCAAACCCTGATAATTTAGGAAATTTCAATCATCCCATTATCATGAAAGGAGGCTAATTGGTTTCTATCTCTTAACCCATTATGAAATATCNATAAATTTGCAGTTATTAGAATTTTAACTTAGGTGATACATATAATTATTAAAAAATAAAATCATATCCAATTGTGGGTTTAAAATAAGTTAATTATCATTTTCCTAACCTAAGCCCATTACTTTAGAATCATTTAAATTTAATTAACTTCCAAAACCTGATAATTTATGAAATTTCAATCATCCCATTATCATGAAAGGAGGCTAATTGGTTTCTATCTCTTAACCCATTATGAAATATCTAAAAGAATTCATTAAGATCAAAATTACCCATTTTTCCCTTAGTTAATCATAAATTTTGCTTAAGACACTAAAATCTAAAGCTTCCATTTTGTCCCTGGGGCTTTCCAAATCATAACTCATTATGTATCATTCAAATGACTTTGAAATAATTAGGGTACTCCACTCATGGCTCAATTAAAATGTCAGTGGAGAAAAATGTGATTTTTCAGAATTTAATTTAATTTAAATAATTATTTTAACTTAGATTATATGATTTTCAATTTTAATTTATTTAACTAATAAAAATAAAGTTTTTTGTTATGGGAAAATTATCAGAGGTTCATCTAGGTTAAAGGACCACTTGAACAAAATTCCATCATTTTTCAAGTTTTATTTTAATTATTATAATTATTTTAATGCAAAATTAGGGAAAATACATTTTTAGCTTTTAAAATTTTTATTTAAATTAGAAAAATTAGGAAAAATATTCTAATGAGTCCAAAATAATTAGGAAGCAATTTTTCATTCTTTGAATCATTTTTATATTTTTGCAATTTTTAATTATTTTTAATTTAAAATATAGCTTAAAGATGAAGTATTTTCTAAAAAATAATNCTTTAAAATTTTTATTTAAATTAGAAAAATTAGGAAAAATATTCTAATGAGTCCAAAATGATTAGGAAGCAATTTTTCATTCTTTGAATCATTTTCATATTTTTGCAATTTTTAATTATTTTTAATTTAAAATATAGCTTAAAGATGAAGTATTTTCTAAAAAATAATTTTTATTTTAGTTAAGTGCCCCTAATCACAAGGAACTCAGAAAATCACTTTTCATAATTTTCCTAAGTCTATTTAATTTAATATAATTATTTTTATATAAAATACATTTTTTTTCTGAGAAAATTAACTTTAGTGCTTAAACTTAACCAAATAAACTTCAAATTTTGCAACGAGTCAACATGATTTGTCTACACAATCTGCAATTGATTTTATTAGTTTTTGAATAATATTTAATTTATATAATTTAATATATGATATAAAAATTTAACTAACTATAAAAATATAAAAAATTATCCAAACCATTTTGATATTTTCCTAAGCTTCTCTGACCATAGAAAATCTACTAAAATTCATCCCATAATTTTCTAAGTGATATTTTAATTTATATAATTATTTTATGCCAAAATAGTCATCCAAGCTTGAAAATTAAGATACTCTCTGACCTTGGAAAAATCAGATAACATTCCTTCTATCATGAAGAATGAACCCCCAAAGCTTCAAGCTTTGGTGGACAACATTTAATCAAAATAAAGTAAAATACCACAAAGACTACTTAATTAATTAGAAATCAGAGACTCATCAAATAATTTTTATTTTTATTCATCATTATTATCCTCTATTAACTGAGCAAGAGGGTATTTTTAATTTATTTTTATGGCTTTTCTATGCAAAGTTGACCTAATTTGGAGTAAAAATGACCTAANGAGACTACTTAATTAATTAGAAATCAGAGACTCATCAAATAATTTTTATTTTTGTTCATCATTATTATCCTCTATTAACTGAGCAGGAGGGTATTTTTAATTTATTTTTATGGCTTTTCTATGCAAAGTTGACCTAATTTGGAGTAAAAATGACCTAATTTGGAGTAAAAACGAGCAAGAAAGAAAACTCTGACTTGACACATTTTGATATGTCTTTATATGCTTAATTTATTTTAAATTTATCAAATTTTTTTGAATCAAATTATACTTTAAAGAAAGGTTGTTTTCATTTTTATTTTGTAGGAATATCAGTTAGGAGCGAAACACAACTGAAATGGGGCGAAACAGAGCCAAACAAAGTAGAATGGTTGAGCTGCTGCAGAGTGGCGCATGATGCGCCAGACCAGTGCATGATGCGCTAAAATCAGAAGAACTGGTGCATGATGCGCCAGAGATGACGTTTTGCATATTAAGGCAATTCGAGATGAATTTTGCATGAATATTCAAAGGGACACTTGTTCTAAACAACCCTTAGAGTGATTCAATACATCCAGATTCTTTGGAAAGTTGTTTTAGGAAGGGACTTGTCTCTTTGATCAATAGATATGTCTTTTGAATTCAAAAAAGTTAACTTTTGGATAGAATTTTGGAGGAAATTTTGAATTTTTTATGAATGGAGGCAGCCATTTATAAAAGAGAGGGAAGTCCAGGGCTTAAAGAAAAAAGTAGCATGTGTGTGTGTGAGTGCGGCATGAGAGTTAGAGGAAGAAGAAAGTAAGAGAGAGAGAGAGAGAGAGAAATTAAAGGACTCAAAGATTTTTGTCAAGGATTGTAAGAGGAGAGGGAAGGTGAGAGATTTCTTCTTCATTACACTTCTAAGAGAGAATTGAGAGTNTTTTCCCTCTTCTAAGGGTTGTATCCCACGGTGAGAGGTGTTTAGGTTGTACCCCGCCTGAACCTTCCATCACCGCTCCTCCACTGCTTCACCTACCGGTCCTCTCCCACCAGCTACTAGTCTCGTCGNATTTTTCACCTCCTTCCTTCTTAGGATATTGTCTTTGTTGTCTCCCTTTCTTCCCAAATTTATGCGTGTTATTTTCTTAAGTCTAATCAGTTGTTTCTTTGTGATTTCTAGTTCCAGGTTTGCCTCTAAAGCTTTCCCTCTTCTAAGGGTTGTATCCCACGGTGAGAGGTGTTTAGGTTGTACCCCACCTGAACCTTCCATCACCGCTCCTCCACTGCTTCACCTACCGGTCCTCTCCCACCAGCTACTAGTCTCGTCGGATCCCCACAACAACCACTGATTCGCTACCCGTCAGCCCCTGCTAATCGCCAGCCCTTTAGGTTTCTCCCTGCAAACACCACACCTCCTTACGGCACCTCCCAACCAGTCGGTTCCTCCTTGAGCCTTCTCCAGTCGGTCATCCCACCATCCAAGGCCTCTCAGCCGCTCTTCCACTTCCATCAGCACACCGCTAGCAGCCACCGAGCCCCTATATCCCCCTTCTAGGGAGTCTCCAGCCACCATCCCACATTGTCACGCCTAATCCGCCGCCTCACAGGACCGTTTCTGTTTCGTGCTTAGTATAATTCTGCATTTGTTATTTCATTCACCGCTTATGTGTTATTTCGTTTGTCATCTATGTGTTATTTCTTCTGTTTATATGTTATTGTTTGTGAAGAGTCATCATTGCTCTTGTTTTAAAATTTAGCAAATTCGTCAGGTACGAGTCATGGTTTGTGTTNTTTTGTGAAGAGTCATCATTGCTCTTGTTTTAAAATTTAGCAAATTCGTCAGGTACGAGTCATGGTTTGTGTTAAACTCTGGTATCATGCAATATCCAAGTTATTAGTGCTCGTCTAAGAGCCTTCTTGGTAGCATAAAAATGTAGACCTCAAAATCATAACTTTCACCATGACATCAAAATGTAATGAATAAAATCCTTAGAAGTTGATTAAAAGAAACAAGTTGAAGCTATAGTGTATTTCACCCCATGCTTTGAATTGAAAGAATTGGTTTACAAAGCAATGCAAAACAGCAAGCTAATTATGAAGGCCCCACTACAAGAACAAGATGTAGAACTCAAGATAAAATCAAGAGTAAAGATACCAGAATTATGAATAAAGAGCCTTGCATCGAACTCCAAAAAAATGTAATAATAATTAAAGCCTNACAAGCTAATTATGAAGGCCCCACTACAAGAACAAGATGTAGAACTCAAGATAAAATCAAGGGTAAAGATACCAGAATTATGAATAAAGAGCCTTGCATCGAACTCCAAAAAAATGTAATAATAATTAAAGCCTGAATTTAAAAAATTCTAGTTAAAAAATTTTAAAATTTAAACTCTCATTTCTAATGCCCATATGAAAAGCTTTGAAATATTTTTTTTCCATTATTTCAATCAGCTTTAAATTGATTAGGAAGTCCCTTAGTTGGCAGCCAAGGCTCGGACCCNATTAAAGCCTGAATTTAAAAAATTCTAGTTAAAAAATTTTAAAATTTAAACTCTCATTTCTAATGCCCATATGAAAAGCTTTGAAATATTTTTTTTCCATTATTTCAATCAGCTTTAAATTGATTAGGAAGTCCCTTAGTTGGCAGCCAAGGCTCGGACCCCCATTCATAATTCAAATTCCTTGATTATAGGAGGTTGATTGGAATGGTGTAAACTCCCCTTCTTTTGTTGGCCGGCAATTTCTCTTTCCCTCCTTCTCATTATTTTGTTTTTCCAATTCTGAAACTTTAGNCTTTTGTTGGCCGGCAATTTCTCTTTCCCTCCTTCTCATTATTTTGTTTTTCCAATTCTGAAACTTTAGGAATGCTGCAATACATAAATATTTCCTAAAAGAAATGAAATTCCGTATTTTTTTCTTTGGATCTTGGTGGCTGGCCTTTTGGCTTCTCCTTAGGGAGAGAGCTAGGTATCCTCTTAGATTTCCTTCTCTCTTTCAACCTCACATCCNTGGATCTCCTTTTGGCTTCTCCTTAGGGAGAGAGCTAGGTATCCTCTTAGATTTCCTTCTCTCTTTCAACCTCACATCCNAGTAATAACTGCTTTTTGAGGTTTAAATTTAATCAACTAGTTTATTCTTCGCATCCAAACGTGTGCCCTTTTTAACCCTACACACTCACNATCGGTCCAGCCTTCCCTCTGGACTGGACTGGTCCAGTGTATTAAAACACGCCCTCTTCCTCCTAGAGAATACAGAAAAGAAGTACATATTAGAGGATGCAGAGATAGAGTGCCCGTTGAGGGATATAGAGACTGAGAAGTGAAAATGGACATACCAGATTTTGAGGGGAGGATGAATCAAGACGACTTCATAGAGTGGTGGCAGACCATCCAACGGGTCTTTGAATACAAGGTGCTATCAAGGAGCAAGGGCGAGAGGCTGGCCAATGGGNGCCGGTCCAGCCTTCCCTCAGGACTGGACCGGTCCAGTGTATTAAAACACACCCTCTTCCTCCTAGAGAATACAGAAAAGAAGTACATATTAGAGGATGCAGAGATATAGTGCCCGTTGGGGGATATAGAGACTGAGAAGTGAAAATGGACATACCAGATTTTGAGGGCAGGATGAATCAAGACGACTTCATAGAGTGATGGCAGACCATCCAACGGGTCTTTGAATACAAGGTGCTATCAAGGAGCAAGGGCGAGAGGCTGGCCAATGGGTAAACTCCGGAATCAGGCCAACCAACTCTAATACAAGAGCTAAGGCTCTTAAAAATAAATTTTGTTTGCTATTTGTTTGATTTAATCTTTCTTGTCATATCCAAACTTTAACAGCCGGTTTTGGTGAAAGAACTTATTGATTTGCCCTTCCTATTCAACTCGATCTTCCAACAAGATATGCACCATGANCTCAGTTTGCTATTTGTTTGATTTAATCTTTCTTGTCATATCCAAACTTTAACAACCGGTTTTGGTGAAAGAACTTATTAAATTGCCCTTCCTATTCAACTCGATCTTCCAACAAGATATGCACCATGATAATTTACATGCTCATACTCCAATATTCAAAGAAAATCATTTCTCTCGGTCATCATCAGCTTAAACAACATATGTCATTATGCGAGGCTGGCTGCTTGTAGCCTGATGGGCCGGATGAAGCATCAATCAAGTTTTCTCCCTGAACCGGACCGGTCCATTGTATTAAAATAAGACCTCTTCCACCTCATGTGCCTGATTCATTCGCTGCGCTCCCC